>CAUYLG010042522.1:0-13105 GCA_963573385.1 Cacajao melanocephalus | reverse complement strand
TTTTTTTTTTAACCAATTTTTTTTGTTTTTTTTTTTTTTTTTTTTTTTTTTTTTTTTTTTTTTTTTTTTTTGCTGATTTGTTTGAGTTCCTTGTAGATTCTGGATATTAGTTGTTTGTTGGATGTATAGATTGCAAATATTTTGCAACTTTCTTCCATTCTGTGGGTTGTCTGTTTACTCTGCTGATTGTTTCTTTTTCTGTGAAGAAACTTTTTAGTTTAATTAAGTCCCATGTATTTTATCTTTGCTTTTGTTGCATTTGCTTTTGGGTTCTTGGTCATGAAGTATTTTCCTAAGACAATGTCTAGTAGGGTTTTTCTGACGTTATGTTCTAGAATTTTTATGGTTTCGGGTCTTAGATTTAAGTCCTTGATCCACCTTCAGTTGATTTTTGTGTAAGGTGAGACACAAGGATTCCATTTCGTTCTTCTACATGTGGCTTGCCAATTATCCCAGCACTATTTGTTGAATAAGGTGTCCTTTCCCCACTTTATATGTTTTTGTTTGCTTTGTCAAAGATCAGTTGACTGTAAGTATTTGGCTTTATTTCTGGGTTCTCCATTCTGTTCCATTGATCTGTGTGCCATTTTTATTACAGTACCATGCTATTTTAGTGGCTATGGCCTTATAGTATAGTTTTAAGTCAGGTAATGTGATACCTCCAGATTTGTTCTTTTTGCTTAATCTTGCTTTGGCTAAGCAGGCTCTTTTTTGGTTCCATATGAATTTTAGGATTTTTTTTTCTGGTTCTGTTTTCACAGATGCTGGTATTTTGATGGGAATTGCATTGAATTTGTAGATTGTTTTTGGCAGTATGGTCATTTTCACAATACTGATCCTAACCATCAATGAATGTGGGATGCATTTCCATTTATTTGTGTCATCTATGATTTCTTTCAGCAGTGTTTTATAGTTTTCTTTGTAGAGGTCTTTCACCTCCTGAGTTAGGTATATTTCTATTTTATTTTATTGTTTTGCAGCTATTGTAAAAGGGGTTGAGTTCTTGATTTGATTCTCAGCTTGGTCACTGTTGATGTATAGCAGAGCTACTGATTTATGTATATTACTTTTGTATCCTGAAACTCTGCTGAATTCATTTATCAGTTCTAGGAGCTTTTTGGTTGAGTCTTTAGGGTTTTCTAGGTATATAGTCATATCATCAGCAAACAGCCACAGTTTGACTTTCTGTTTATCAATTTGGATGCCTGATTATTTTCATTTTGAGTTTATTCTACTCTTAGGCAGAATAGTAAGTTAAATTTTAATTCTTTATAGGTAATCTGGTACAAATGATCATTTGTTTGCATATATTCTACTTTTATTTTTTTGAGACAGGGTCTCACTGTGTTGCTCAGGGTGGAGTGCAGTGGTGCCACCATGGTTCACTGCAGCCTTGACCTCCTGGGCTCATGTGATCCTCCAGCCCCAGCCTCCTGAGTAGCTGGAACTATAGACATGCACCACCCCATGCCCAGATAATTTTTGTATTTTTTTTTAGGAGAGATACGGTTTTACCATGTTGCTTAGGCTGGTTTTGAACTCCTGGGCTCAAGCGATCTGCCTGCCCCCTGGGCCTGGCCAGATTCCACTTTTCAACTTTCAAAAATATACGTTATAATAAATGAAGAGCATTAATAAGAACTGTATTGTTGTGGTGAATGTTTATACTGATGTTTGGAAACAGAAATGCGAAATTTTCAAAGTAGATCCTGGCTTAGAAGCTGACCTTTGAATTTTTTATTTTATTTTATTTTTTGAGACAGGGTCTCTCTTTGTCACTCAGGCTGGAGTGCAGTGGTGAGCTATCTTGGCTCACTGCAGCTTTGACTTCTCACTTTGGCCAGACTGGTCTCTAACTCCTGGAGTCAAGCGATTTACACACCTAGGCCTCCCAAAGTGCTGGACTTAACAGCCTGAGCCACCACACCTAGCCTAAATTTTCACTTGAAAAGAAGTTAGAACATTGCTGTTATAATAGGGACATTATGGTCTTGTTTGCACAAAATAAGCAAAAGACTTCCTTGAACAGATATGAAATCATTGCTTGACATTTTCTAGGAGAATTACATGCTCTGCCAAATGTAAATTGCTGGAAACTTACTCTCCTTCTATGTAGAGATGAAGGCATCAGGATATCCTGGAATTTTACAATAGCATGTAATGGGAGCCAGGGAGCCTGATATAAGCTATATGGACTAGTATATCCAGTTACTAGCAGTGACCTTGAACAAATCATCTACCTCCCTATTCACTATTTTCTTCGTTTTTAAAGTGAAGAGATTATATTAGATGATTTCTAAAACATCTACCTCTAAAATGCTATAATTTTATTTCACGTTGGACTCTGCTATTAGAGGTTTACCAAATTGAGATAGATAATTAAGAAAAATATATATTCTTTTCTTTAAGCTTGATCCTCTATTTGTAACAAGAGATATATTATTCGGTTTTTGTCTCTGAAAGTCAATTGCTTAAGATCATTTTTTCCAATAATTATAATCTATGTTTATTTAATGGTAAATATACATATTTTACCATTAAGAATTTTATCCTTATATTCATGGTGCTCATTGTTCGTGTTTGGAGCATATTCAGTTGAGGATAGGATTTGCTGAATTTAGTAAGCTAGACTTTATGCCTTTAACAATAGATCTCTCTGTAACTATGGTACTTAGCCTAGTGTAGGCATGAAATAATTATTGTTGAATCCATTTGAATATATTATATATATTACAATAATTAGGAGTTAAGGATTATATATATACAACCATGCATAAACCATGGTAGCTTGGTTGTAGCAAACTGGTAGCTTGATAGCTTGGGTTGTGAGAGCGCTAAAGAGGCACACTATAAACAGGGTTCACATTTGAAGAAATTTAGGTAGGAGTTAGACTCATGGAAAAGATAGAGGAAGGGTGAAGAATAGACTAACAGAATATCTTTAGAATTAATCCAAAGAAATCAGAGCTAGAACCAAACTTGTGAAGAAAGCCTGGTGAGGAATGCTGTTATTTGGTATGACCTCAATTTTTAATTCTTTTTATCAACTTTATTGAGTTGTAATTTACATACAATAAAATGTACCCATTGAATATAATGAACCATTGTACCCCTGAATTGTAGATTTTTTTTAAAAAAATGTAGATTTAAAAATAATCTATAATTCAGTGAGTTCTGATAAATAAATTCAATCATATAACCACCACACAGAGTATTTCTACCACTACCAAAAATTCTTTGCTGTCCCTTTGCAGTCAACTCTCAACCCCAGCCCTTGTCTATAGGTAACCATAAGTTTGCATCTGTCACTATAGTTTAACTTTGCTTTTTCTAGAATTTTAAATAAATGGAAAGATATAGTATACAGTATACTGTTTTGTTGGAAGTTTTTTGCTCAGTATGTTTTTGACTTTTTTGGGGGGGGGTGCTTTAAGTGTGGCAGTATTTTATTCCTTTATAGCTCAGTATTATTCCATTGTATGGATATACCACATAGGTTCATTTATTCAAATATTTATGGGCATTTGGATTATTTCATTTCGGTGTTACAAATAAAGCTCCTGTAAATATTCATGTACAAATATTGTTGTGAACATATATTTTCAAATTTCTTGGGTATACCTAAGAGTGGAATTGCCAGGTCATATGAAAAGATTGTTATTATTTTTTTCCTTCTCTTCCTTCCCTTTCTTCTCTCTCCCTTCCCCTCCCCTCCCCTCCCTTCCCCACCCTCTCTCTTCCCCTCCCCTCCTCTCCTTTCTTCCCTTTTCTCCCTTCCCTTTCTTCCTTCCGTTGGTCTCCTCTCCCCTCCCCTTCCCTTCTGTCTCCTATCCTATTTTTGTTTTTATTTGAGAGGGTCTTTCTCTGCTGCTCAGGTTAGAATACAGCAGCTCAATCATAGCTCACTATAACCTTAAACCTCCTGGGCTCAAGCCATCTTCTTGTCTCAGCCTCCTGAGTAGCTGGTACTACATGTCTGTAGCATCAAACCCAGCTAATTTTAAAGTTTTTGTAGAGATGGGGTCTCAATATGTTTCTAGGCTGGTCTCAAACTCCTGGCCTCAAGTGATCCTCCAGCCTCAGCCTCCCAAAGTGCTGTTTTCTTTTAATAAGGAATTAATGAGCTTTTTCAAAGTGGTTGTACCATTTTACAGTTTTCACTAGCAGTGTTGAGGACTGTTTGCTCTAAATCCTCTTCAACACTTACTTGTATCAGTTTTTAAAATTTAGGTAGTCTAATAGTTGCATTGTGGTCTTCATTTGTATTTCTCTAATGACTGTGATGTTGAACACCTTTTCATATGTCTATTAGCTACTCATTTTGTCTTTATTGAAAAAATATCTTTCTTTTTTGAGGTAGAGTTTCACTCTTGTTGCCCAGGCTGGAGTACATTGGCACAGTCGTGGCTCACTGCAACCTCCGCCTCCTGGGTTCAAGCAATTCTCCTCCCTCAGCCTCCTGAGTAGCTGGGATTGCAGGCACCCACCATCTCGCCCGGCTAATTTTTGTATTTTTAGTAGAGATGAGGTTTCATCATGTTGGTCAGGCTTATCTTGAACTCCTGACCTCAGGTGATCCACCCCCATCAGCCTCCCAAAGTGCTGGGATTACAAGTGTGAGCCACTGCACCTGGCCTAGTTTTAAATTTTAATGTGTCTAATTTATCCACTTTTTCATTTATGATTTGTGCTTTTTGTATCCTAAGAACTCTTGGCCTATCTCTACATGATTACAGTTTTTTCTCCTATGTTTTCTTATTGAATATTTATAGTTTCAGCTTTTGTAATGGTTATATGATCCATTTCTAGTTAATATTTAGTGTGAGAAAGTTAGGGGTAGAGGGTTATTTTTTAAAAATACATATATCTCATTATTCTAGTTCAGAACTATTTGTTGAAAAGACTGTCCTTTTTTTGTGTGTACCTTTGTCAAATATTGTTTGATTATTTTTGTATGGTGTAATGGACTGAATATTTGTACTCTTCTCCCCTCAGCCCCCTGCCTCCCCAAATTCACATGTTGAAATCCTAACTCTCAATGTGATGGTATTAGGAAGTAGGGCCTTTGGGAGGTAATTAGGTCGTGAAAGTGGAGCCCTCATGAATGAGATTAGTGCCTTTATATAGTACCTATAAAGGGACCCCAGAGAACTCTCTCTATATTCTCTGCCATGTGAGAATACAATGAGAAGGCAGACATCTGTGAACCTAGAAGCGGGGCCTCAGTAGAACCCAACCATGCTGGCACTCTGATACTTGGACTTCCAGCCTCCAGAGCTGTGAGGAATAAACTGCTGTGTTTATAAGCCACTCAGTCTGTGATACTTCTTTATAGCAGCCTGAGCTGACAGGACATATGGATCTAAATCTGGGCTATATTCTGTTCCATTGATCTATGTTTCCGTCCTCATGCCAATACCAGTTTTGATTAGTATAGTTTTATAGTAAGTCTGGAAGTTTGGTAGCCTGACTTTTTCAATTTTGTTTTTCTTTTTCAAAATTGTTTTGGTAGTCTAGGTCCTTTGTATTTCTATATGATTTTAAAATCAGCTTGCTTAGTTTGTGTTTTTGTTTGTTTACCCAAAAAGCCTATAGAGATTTTGTTCAGAATTGAATTGAATCTTCGGATAAAGCTAAAACAAAGGATGTGATCTTGACTAGGAAAGCAATCAGGTATTACACACTCTGTATTAAGTCCTTCCTTGAAGTAAAATCTGGTAGATCATTTTTATGTCTACCGTGGTAATGGTGGTTGATAGTGTTCAGATTTTCAGACTTTGTATAACTTTACTGGGTTTTCTTTTTTGTTGTTATTAATTACTGAGAAAGGTAGCTAAAAATCTTTAATTATGACTGCATTTACCTGTTTTCCCCTTTAGTTATGTTAGTTTTTGCTTTATGTATTTGAAGGTGTGTTATCAGGCACATACATATTTAAAATGGTTATGTATTTCTAATGTATTGACCCTTTTATCATGATGAAATATCCTTTGATTACAGAAATAAATCTTATGTAATCCATTTTAGCTAATATTAATAAAACTCCTTTAATTTTTTTAGTTATTTTTTCTATCCTTTTATTTTTTAACCTATATAAATCTTCATATTTAAAGTAAGTCTCCTGGAGTAATACTGAATGGGAAAAATACAGGGATTTTGAATTATTGAATTATTATCATTGGGGGAAGCTGGGTGAATGGTACATGTGAATTCTTATACTATTTTTTAAACTATATGAGTCTAAAATTATTTTAAGTCTTCATAATTGCTTGTTGCTGTATTTTTAAAATAGCTTGCTTGAAATTTTTTTCTGATTATTGCAACAACTGTGTCATGTCTGCATTGTTGTCTGTTGGTTGTCCTTACTCATCCAAGCTGAGACTTTTTTTCTGTTTGTTGGTACAATAAGTATACTTACTTTGGGTTGTTTCCTGAACTTTTTGCATATTATATTATGAGACTCTGGTTTCTATTTAAATCTTCTATGTTATTAGCCACTGGGGAGGGAAGAAAGGTACTCCTTGCAGACATTTGCCTTCTATCAGGCAGAATGGTCAGCAAGGCTCTGTCCACAGTCTCTGTGGCTGTAACCTAGCGTGGGAGGGGGATGGGCCACCACCTCTGCTCTCATTGGTTCAAGATGAGGATGCTCAGTAAAGTTCTGTCTTCCTGAATACATGTTAACGAGTTGAAGGGATTTTGTCCTGGAAGACTCTCTCATCTTCTCACGCCTTTGGTTAGAGAGAGTATGTTTTTCTTGGCGCTTTTGTTGTTGTTGTTGTTCTATGCCTTTGAGCAGTTTCAGGTTGTAGGCTACTGTAGCACCCAAAGTAGTTTACATCTGCGGCAAAAAAATCTCTAGGGAATTCACTGCTGGAGTCCTCCCTTAAGACTTGACATCCCTAGCCAATTTACCTTATTTTCTTCACCTTTCAGAGTCTTCTGGTAGTTGCTTTTTGTTTCCAATTCAAGGTTTTTGGTTGCAATTAGCAGAAAGAATAGGGTTGATTGTGCTTATTTAATCTTGGCTGGAACAAGAAGTCTCTTGGTTTCTGTTTTTTTTTTTTTTGCTTTTCCTTTTTCTTTTTGGTGGCAGGTTGAGGAGAGACCTGCAGGCCCTCTCCTTTCTCCCTCTTAGTGTCTTTTAATATACTAGTTTTCATATGTTGTAATGTTATTTATTTGCCCTGTTTATTTTGTTTTTCAGGCAAATGAAGATAAAACAATGTCCACCAACCTAAAATACCTTTCCTTGGGAATTTTGGTCTTTCAGACTACCAGTTTGGTTCTAACAATGCGCTATTCTAGAACTTTAAAAGAGGAAGGACCTCGTTATCTATCTTCTACAGCAGTGGTTGTTGCTGAACTTTTGAAGATAATGGCTTGCATTTTATTGGTCTACAAAGACAGCAGTAGGTATCTAGGTTTTCTGTTTTTAATCAGTGCAGTTTATTTAGTTTACATATATATATTGGTAACTGCACATTTGCACTCTTACATTGTTGAATGGCCTAGTATGAAGAACATGTCAAGATTTTAAAAATTTTCTTGAGACATTTTAAGTCTTGTAATAAAGGCATTTTATTTTAATTTGTATCATGATTCATATCTTCTGGTTAATTCTGTAAATATGAAATAGCTTCTTGCATTTATGATAATTTGAGAGTAAAAGTAAATTTTATAAATCTGTTACTGTTAGAACTTTAGAAAAATCGTAATAATTTTTTTACTAATATAAACACCTTCTTTTTATTTGCTTTGATTAGTCCAGCAGTGGCTAATTTTATATAGTTTTTAAAAACAATTCTATTGAGATAATTCATGAGCCATATAATTTATGTGTTTAAAGTATATTATTTAATGATTTTTTGGTGTATTTCAATTTTAATTTTTTAAACCTGTGGTAAAGTGTATACATATAAAATTTGCTATCTTAACTATTTGTAGTGTACACTTCATTGTCATTACTTTTACAGTGTTGTACAACAGTGACCACTATCCAGTTCTAAAATGTTTTTATCACTTCAAACAAAAACTTTGTAACTGTTAAGTAATAACCTCCATTCTCCCTTACCCACAGCCCCTAGTAACCTCTAATTCACTTTCTGCCTCTGTGGATTTGCCTATTGTCAATATTTCATATAAACAGAATCATGTAATATTTGTCCTTTTAGGTTTGGCACTTAGCATAATGTTTTCAAGGTTTATTCACATTGTAACATGTATCAGAGCTTTATTCCTTTTTATGGCTGAATAACATTCTATTGTATGGACATAGCACATTTTGTTTATTTATCCATGTGTTGACAGACACCTGGTTTGTTTCCACCTTTTGGCTATTGTGAATAATGCTAGAAAGAACAATGAGTAATGCCTCAGCCTCAGTAGATGTACAAGAATCTGTTTGAGTCCTTATTTTCATTCCTTTTGGGTATATATTTAGGAGTAGAATTGCTCGGTCATATGGTAATTCTATGTTTAACGTTTTAAGGACTCATCAAACCGTTTTTCATAGCAACTGGGCCATTTTACATTTCCATCAGCAAAGTACAAAGGTTCCTATTTCTCCATATCTTCACCAGCGCTTATTATTTTCAGTTTTTATTTTTTTAATAGCCATTCTAGTAGGTGTAAAGTAGTATCTCATTGTGGTTTTGACTTGTGTTTCTCTAATAACTAATGATGAAGTTTTATGGGTTTTTTTTTTGGCTTTTTGTGTTTTGTTTTTGTTTTTGTATTGAGACTGAGTCTCACTGTGTCGTCTAGGCTTGAGTGCAGTGGTTTGATCTTGGCTCACTGTAGCCTCCACCTCCCAGATTTAAGCAATTCTCATGCCTCAGCCTCCCGCCCAAGTAGCTGTGATTACAGGTACATGCCACCATGCCCTGCTACTTTTTGTATTTTTAGTAGAGGCAGGGTTTTACTAGGCTGGCCAGGCTGGTCTCGAACTCCTGACCTCAAGTGATCTGCCCACCTCAGCCTCTCAAAGTACTAGGATTACAGGTATGAGCCTCTGCACCCAGCCCTTTCTGTGTATTTTCTTTCTAACTACATCTGCCATGACTTGCTAAAACGTTGAATATATGAAAGTCAGAAAGAAAGCAGGAATCCAGTTTGAGGAATAATTGCTAAGTTTTTAGATTAAACTATTGGGTGAATAGGTACTGCGACAGGTGCTGTGATGAATGATATATAGAAATAGATTTGGGGGAAATTAAAGCTTCTTTTTGGACCATATTAAGTTTCAGACAGCTATAAGGTATTCACATTGAGATGTCAAATAATAGTCTATGCATATGGAGTTCAGTAATTTGTCAGTTTACGTATTGCTTTAAAGTCAATAATTGAATGAAATAACCTAGTATATACTAGAAGAGGGGAAGGCCAAAGACTGAGCTCTGTTGCATTCCCAATATTTAGAGGTCAGATTCCACAGGAGGAATCAGCCAAAGAAGACTGAAGCAAAACAGAAAGATAAATGGAAATGTAATAGCCAAGGCTAGATAGTAGTTTTTTTGCTGCTAAGGTATAGATGAGCAGAAGTATTCACTGCGTTTAACATTGTGGAACCAAAGATATCTTTAACACAAATAGCTGCATTGTAGAGAGATGTGGTGAAAATGTGATAAAACCAGCTTTCAGTGAACCAAAGCATGAATAGACACACGATACAGAAAAATAGATTCCAGGTGGATTAAAGATTGACATTTAAAAAGCAAAACTTGGCTGGGCATGGTGGCTCGCGCCTGTAATCCCAGCACTTTGGGAGGCCATGGCAGGCAGATCATGAGGTCAAGAGTTCAAGGGTTCAAGACCAGCCTGACCAACATGGTGAAACCTTCTCTCTACTGAAAATACAAAAATTAGCCGGATGTAGTGGTGGGCACCTGTAATCCCAGCTACTCAGGAGGCTGAGGCAGGAGAATCGCTTGAACCTGGGAGACAGAGGTTGCAGTGAATCAAGATCGGCCAGTGTACCCCAGCCTGGGCAACAGAGCAAGACTCTGTTTTTTTTTTTAAAAAAGCAAAACTTTATGACCGTACTACTGTGAATGATTTCAAACAACATACAAAAGGTACAAATAACGGAAAAAATAGATAATTTAGGGTCTATTAAAATGAAAAACATTTGTAAATCAAACCGAGTAAGAAGACAAGTCACAGATTAACAGATGATATTTATATCACATGTAACCACCACTAATTAATATCCAGAATTATAATTACTCCTACAACTCAATCAGAAAAAGACAATTTAATAGAAAAGGGGGCAAAGGATATAAACAGGTAATTCACAGAAGAAAAGCCTGCATGGCCGATAAATATATAAAAAGATGCTCAACTTCACTAGCCACCAAGGAAATCAGATTAAAACCACAGGACACAATTTCACTGCCCTCAAATTGGCAAAAACAAAAGATCTTAACTATACAAGGAATTGGTGAGAATGTGGAACCAGACCTTCCTGAAAATACTGGTAAGAAAAATATGTGATAGCAATGATCATTTAAAAATTGAATTTAAAGGCTGGGTGTGGTGGCTCATGCCCGTAGTTCCAGCACTTCGGGAGGCAGAGGCGGGCGGATCACCTGAGGTCAGGAGTTCAAGACCAGCCTGGCCAACATGGTGAAACACCATGAGGTTGGTCCCTCATAACTCTGATATCCTCTGGCCCCAGCTTTCTCTTTTTTTCCTCTCCTGCCTGGTTGATGGCACCTAGGACCACTGGTGGCACCACTTTGAGTTTTTCTTAGTCTCGAGGTCGCAGTCAAGGTGGGTGAAGTAGAAGAACAAGCCTTCTTTCAGACTGCTGGTTGGCAGCCTGTGCCAGAGCTAATCTGGTTTCTTTTCAAGCCAGTGACAGTTACTTTTTTTTTTTTTTTTGAAATGAAGATCTCGTTGTTTTGTGCAGGCTGAAGTGCAGTTGTGCAGTCATAGCTCACTGCAACTTCAAACTCCTGGGCTCAAATCATCCTTCTGCCTCAGCCTCCTGGATAGCTGGAACTACAGGTGCATGCCACAACACCCAGCTAATTTAATATAAAAAAAAGTTTTGTTTTTTTCTTTAGAGACAGGGTCTCATTATGTTGATCAGGCTGGTCTTGAACTCTTGGCCTCAAGCATTCCTCTCGCTTTGACCTCCCAAAATGCTGGCATTACAGACATGAGCCACTGTGCCCAGCCTGACAGTCACTTTTAGGAGTGGGTTCATTTGCTTCCAGGATCCACCTTCCCACTTTTCTCAGAGTTCTTTGTCCCCTCCCCCTGGGGACTTTGCAAGGTTGTCTCTGTATTGTTTTTTTTGCTTTGCCACAAGCCTTCAATTTGGAAGAAAATGCAATATTTGAAAAGTGAAAAGTGTAATAAAATGAAGCACAATTAAACGCTTACAGAGAGAGCGCCTGGGTCCCTGAGTTGCCATAAAAGCTTTGGATCTGGACTCATGTTATGTGAGACCTGATGGGTTGAACTAGTTTTAGTTGGGTTTTTGTTGTTTGCAACCAAACCCATTCCCTAACTGATTTACCTTCCTTTTATGATTAAAATCTTCACAATTACTAATTGGTATGAATTGCTGATAATAAACGAAATGCACAAAATGCAAGTTTTTATAACATTGCTATAATAAACTAAGAATACTTCGTTAATAAATTAAAACAGCTTTTGGCTGTCACAAATATGTGTTTGTATGTGTGTGTATATATATATGTAAATATATAATAAATTCGATTATCAGAATAAAAGAATATGAGGCTTCTTAATACTGTATAATATTTAACCTTTAAAAAATCAGCATCATAAGGATACATTTTAGATCTAAAAGTATCTTGACGTGTAGCTCGATTTTCTTTTTTTACAGGTAAGAAAATTGAGATCTTGAGAGCAGATATGTAACTTATTCAGAATTACTTAATTACTGATTTTTCTCGTATTATTTTCTAGAATGTAGTCTAAGAGCACTGAATCGAGTACTACATGATGAAATTCTTAATAAACCTATGGAAACACTTAAACTTGCTATTCCATCAGGGATATATACTCTTCAGAATAATTTACTCTATGTGGCACTATCAAATCTAGATGCAGCTACTTATCAGGTACTTAAAATACATTTCTTTTTTAAAAACTTTTTTTCTTATACATAATAATTGTACATATTTATCCAATGTGTAATGATCAAATCAGAGTATTTAGGATCTCCGTCTCTGCAAACATTTATCATTTCTTTGTGTTGGGAACATTTTAAATCTTCTAGTTATTTTGAAATTTTGAGTAAATTATTGTTAACTGTAGTCACCTTCCTGTGCTAACACTTGAACTTATTCCTTCTATCTAACTCAATTTTTGTACCCATTAACCAATCTCTCTTTATTCTTGCCCCTGCCCTTACATCTCTCCCATCCTCTGGTAACTATCATTCTACTCTCTACCTCCATGAGATCACTTTTTTTTTTTTAGCTCCCATATATGAGTGAAAATATGATATTTGTCTTTCTGTGCCTGGGTTGTTTCACTTAACATAATGTTAACCTTCAGTTTCATCCATGTTGTTGCAAATGACGGTATTTCATTCTCGTTATAGCTGAATAGTATTTCTTTATGCATTTATCCATTGATGGACACTTAGGTTGAGTTAATATCTTGGCTATTGTGAACAGTGCTTCAATAAATACAGGGCTAGAGGTATCCCTTTGATATACTGATTTCCTTTCCTTTGCGAATGCTTTGTCCTGTTTTCCATAGCGGCTGTACTTATTTACATTCTCAGCAACAGTGTACAAGAGCTCCTTTTCTACCACATCCTTTTTTGTCTTTTGATAATAACTATTCTAACAGGGGTAGGATGATACATCACTGTGATCTTGATTTACATTTCCCTGATGACTAGTTGAGCATTTTTTCATATACTTGTTGAATATTTGTATGCCTTCTTTTGAGAAGTGTTCATTCAGGTCCTTTGCCCACTTTTTTTTTTTTTTTTTTTTTTTGAAAGAAAGGAAAAGAGAGGAAAGAAAGTGAGAGTGAAAGAAAGAAAAAAAAAGAATGTACGAGAGAAAGAAAGAGGAAGAAAAAGAGGGAGAGAGAACAGGATTCTTGTTCTACT
>CAUYLG010042521.1:0-21038 GCA_963573385.1 Cacajao melanocephalus | reverse complement strand
TCAGCCTTTTTGCACTGGTTTCTTCCCATTTTTGTGGATTTATCCACCTTTCGTCTTTGTAATTGCCGACTTTCAGATTGGGTCTGAGTGGACGTCTGGCTTGTTGGTGATGAAGTTTTTTCTGTTTCTTAGTTTTCCTTTGGTGGACGCCCCTTCCCCACAGAGCTGGACCTTCCTGGGTTCAGCTGTGCTTACTGTGAAACTCTCAGTCCTCAGCCCTTCCAATTGCTGTTCTCCTTGTGGGGATGGGACCAGCCGAGCCCGACTCAAAGGGCACCCCATCACATATACTCTGCACAGAGAAGTGCCATGCCGGGGCACCGGCAAAATAGCTGCGCTGGCCAAAAAAGTTGCGCTGGCGACCTGTGTGGCTCCTCTGCCGGGAATCTCCCAGTCTGTGGGCAACAAAAATTCGTCTGAAAGTGCGGCGTCCACTTGCTCTCTGCGCTTTCACTGGGAGCTACAATCCTGAGCTGTTGTTAATTGGCCATCTTGGATCTCTCCAAGAAGGTAATAATTCAAATCAGCCAGATGTGGTGGTATGCATCTGTAACCCCTGATACCCAGGAGGCTAAGGTGGGAGGGTCTCTTGAACCCAGGAGGTTGAGGCTGCAATGAGCCATGATTCCACTGCTTCAAAAACTTAAAAAATAATTTTTTTAAAAAAATTCACATTGCTACTCTGCTTCAAACTCTGGTTGTTCCTGTATCTTATTAATTAGGACTTCTCTGAGCACTCAGTCTTATGTCCTAGCTTCTCTTTATCATTCCAAGCTTTTTTCTTCATACTCTATTTACAACGAGCCTCAGACAACTAGAATATCCAGTGCTTCCATTTTTCTGACTTGAGCCTTTATGAATGAATGTTCCTTTTCCAAACTCTTTTCTTCTTCAGGACCCAGCTCAAATGCCCCTATGTCTACATAGCCTTCCTCCATCTCCACAACTAGTTGTGATTGCTTCCTTCTTTGCTCATCTCTTATTTTCTGCTGTTTACTTTATAGATTTGTATTCTTTTTCCCCTCACCCTTCATCTTTAGAGGGGATGCTAATGCCTGTGAGGTCCCATGCTGTATTCATTGATGAGCTAAATTGTGTTCTTTCATGCAAATTGATTCATATTTTTTGTCCTTGTTGTTTTGTCATCTGCAGGGGACAGTTTTTATAATATCTTCCAAAAGGAGATAACTACTTGGAAATTCACCTTTATAGTTGATTGGTATTAGTCATAAAATATCACATTGCCACTTTTTTAGGCTCTGCCTTTTAAGCAGCTGTATAACTGTGGACAGAATTACTTTTTCACCTTCTGCCTCAGTTTCTTATTCTGTAAAATGGGCATAATGCCTACCTCATAGAATTGATATGAGGATTAAATGAATATAGACATACACTTATATTTACATATGTTTGTTTATGTGGATATAAGTTTCTTATGACAGTGCCTGGCTTATAGTAAACCTGACTTACATAAGTGTTTGCTTATAATGTAAATGTTTATCCATTTGCCTATTTCTTATTTATTTATTTTATTTTTAAATTGCGTACCATCTTCTTGAAAGACTTTGGGGAAAGAGTACACAGAAGTAAATGAGAAAATCTAGTCATAGACTGTTAGGGAAAAATGGGATAAAAAATACTAAGTTTAGACTGATTTCAATATACTAGAAGCTGAATTTATAAGATTTTATTATTAATATTAAACTTATACCAATAAAAGCACTATTGAAGCATCTTATCCTAAGAAAAAGGTAACTCAACAACTCAAGTTATGCCTTGGGAAGTGAAGATCTATGTTACAGATCATTATATTTACAACTTTTGGGGTAGATATTTTATAGATAAAAAAGCAGTCAGATTCTTTAAAACGGTACACATATTTACTTATGTGCCTTAGCAAAAATCAAGATTTATTGCCTTTCAAGATAAATTTTGACTAAATATTGACTTTGGGTTCTCAATCATTGTTTACCTGAAAGACCAATAAATCTTGGCACTTCTCAACTTGAGTTGGAATCTACTTGGTAGTTATTAATTTATTTCACACGGTTTATAATCTTAATAACAACATTCTATGAGATTAAATAAACATTGTAGAGTTTAGCAAGTTTATATTTTCAATCAGCAGTAGTTACTTGACATGTGATTTTCACTTTATTTCTTATTTGAATATAATACCTCTAGCACTGTTAATACATCATAGGTCCTGCGTGTCAGAGCTGACTTAGCTATTTAAATGTTCAGAGGGGAAAACCCAAAATAACTCTTAATAGCTTATATAATTCCTTTACATTCTAAACCAGTTAGTATTCATATTGGAGTTTCTAATCTGAATGGGTTGTATTTTTTTGTTTGCCTTAGTTCTGCAAGTGTAATCTAGTAATATATTATTATACTTCATAGATGGCCTCTGTCTTGAACACTTTATATCTGTTGGTTTTAATCTCTGTCTCATGCATCTGTCTGTTCTTGTCTCTCTCTCTATATACAGTGTGTATTGAATATTCACTGTATCTCAGCACAGTACTAATACTTTACAAACATAATTATTTTGCTGTGTTGGCAGGGATTTTAGAGACAGGGTCGTGCTCTGTCACTTAGGTTGAAGTGTAGTGGTGCAATAATAGCTCATTGAATCCTCGAAATCCTGGGCTCAAAGGATTCTCCTGTCTCAGCCTCCCAAGTAGCACAATTGTAGGTGTAGACCACCACAGCTGGCTAATTTTTAAAAACATTTTTGTAGAGATGGGGCCTCACTCTATTGCTCAAGCTGGAGTACAATCATACAATCATAGCTCTCTGTAACCTCTAACTCCTGGCCACAAGCAATCCTCTCATCTTGGTCTCCCAAAGTACTGGGATTGCCAGATGTGAGCCACCAGTGCCCGGCTGGAAATTCTTTGGTTAGGTACATTCCTTGTGTCCAAGAGGAGTTACTTACTGCTATAAAATTCTTAAGGACAGAGCTGTCCTAGCTATCGAGGCAGTCCATTCTACAGGTGCCAGCTGAAGTTATCCTGAATGTGTGTCACCCATGGTAGGAACATGCTTTTTTTTTTGGAGACGGAGTTTCACTCTTGTTGCCCAGGCTGGAGTGCAATGGCATGATCTTGGCTCACCACAACCTCTGCATCCCGGGTTCAAACGATTCTCCTGCCTCAGCCTCCTGAGTAGCTGGGATTACAGGCATGCACCACCACACTCAGCTAATTTTGTATTTTTAGTAGAGATGGAGTTTGTCCATGTTGACCAGGCTGATCTTGAACTCTCGACCTTAGGTGATCCGCCCGCCTCGGCCTCCCAAAGTCCTGGGATTACAGGCGTGAGCCACCACACCCAGCAGGAACATGGTTTTTAACATGTGTCAGCTCTCTGGGCAGCCAAACTTTTTTCTTTTTTTGTAGACAGAGTCTTGCTTTGTGGCCCAGGCTGGAGTACATTGGCAGAATCTCGGCTCACTGCATCTTCTGCCTCCCAAGTTCAAGCAATTCTCCTGCCCCAGGAGAGGCAGGGATTATAGGCATATAGCTCAGGATACAGGTATGCCACTACGCCCAGCTAATTTTTGTGTTTTTAGTAGGGATTTCACCATGCTGTTTTTAGTAGGGGTTTCACCATGTTGGCCAGGCTCAATTGGTCAGTCCAGCTTGGCCTCCCAAAGGATTACAGTCATGAGCCACTACGCCCGGCTTGTGCAGTGGAACTTTATGAGTCAGTTTCAGCCAACAAGGAATGACAGTTTCTCATATATAATCTCTTACTGCTATAAAATTTGTAGGTGAACATAAAACAAAGCCCATCCAAAAAAATTTTTTTTGATGAACAGAAATGAATTTTCGTGTAGCTTTGAAAACAACCATCAGTACATTTCAGGACTATATTTGAGAATGTGTATTTCCTCCCAACTGTGAAGTTTTCATCCCTTGGGAAGAGAATTCACTTAGAAGGGACAAAGCCTCATGGAGAAAACAATTTTGAAGTGTTGCAGTCTAAAGTTGGTTTATGAACTCAACCCAAAGACTGCATGCCATACTATCAGCTGCATGCCATACTATACGCATTAGCAATTACACGTGGCACACAATTGTTTTTTTCCGGATTTCCCCTATTGTTCCTTTAGTTTTATGTGAGATGCTGTGGATACTATTTGCTTTGTAACTGACAGAATGCATACTTAATGGCATGTGCCTCATTCTCCATCCAAATGTTTAATGTCTTATTTGATTTATGGTGAAATAGCTCCTACTTTATGGGTCACCAGCTTGCCCCAAAGACAGAATAACTTGAATTCTTGAGATGCAAAAAGTTTTGGATCACTGATTTTTGAGCAGATGTTTCTCAGTGTCCCTCACTCTTTACCCCCTTTCCATTCTACAGTTATGTAGAATTCTCTAGCCTCAGTTTCACCATGTTAACTTCAGACTACATATGTGTGGTCTGTCTTAGATTTCAGCTCTGTTCCCTCTGACAGTGGAGGATGCAAGTCTGGGGCCCAGGTTTGCTTTGCCTCTACTTCCTTTAATGGACCTCAAGGCTACATTGCAAAAATTCCTTGTGTCCTGTGTCGAATAATCCTTTCTTTAAACACTGTGCCCAGCTTTGTGCTAATCCCAGGGAGGACTTAAGACTGTATACCAAATTTAATACCTTATTTTTAAAAGTACAGATTCAAAATTTGACTACTTAATGAGCCAATGGCTAGAGAGCTAGGAAAGCAAAGTTCTTTCTGACTTTTCCCCCTAATTCTTTTCTTTTTTTTTTTTTTTTTTTTGATACGGAGTCTTGCTCTTGTTGCCCATGTTGGAGTGCAGTGGCACAATCTCGGCTCACCTCAACTTCCACCTCCCCAGTTCAAGCGATTCTCCTGCCTCAGCCTCCTGAGTAGCTGGGATTACAGGCATGTGCCACCATGCCCGGCTAATTTTTGTGTTTTTAGTGGATACGACGTTTCTCCATATTGATCAGATTGGTCTCGAACTCTTGACCTCAGGTGATCCACCCACCTCGGCCTCCCAAAGTTCTGGGATTACAGGTGTGAGCCACCACACCCAGCCATTTCCCCCTAATTCTTGTAAAATAGCAAGTCCTTGAACCTGCATGTTTATTTTTCTTCATTTGGGGAAATCTGGTCTCAAGAGCATATAATCAAAGTCTAGGCCTTGAAGCAACATTTTACAAAGTGCTACTGCAGCTCACTGTCTCCAGCCAGGAAAATGGAGGGACGGAAGGAGGGACAGGGAAGTCCCCTTGCTCACTCCTATGGACATCTCTCCCTATTTGGTGCATAAAGTAAAAGAGGATGTGAAACTTGTTAGGGTTTTTTTTTCTTTCTAATTTTACAGAGCAAACGAAAATGTGTCCTCTCACCCTCTTTATCTCTTTTCCTTCCTTTTACAAAGGCACCTTCTCTCCTTTTTTATTTGCCCTTGTTCTTTTCCTAGAGCATTTCTATCTTCTAAATGCAAAAGACGAGATTTACCTTACTGAATTAGGTAAAAGCTTACTTTAAGAGATGGAAAGTGGGTGGCATAACTGACCACACTTAGCACTGTATGAGTTCCTTCCTTAGTGAGAGAGATGCACTTGGATTCAGCTACGGCTTTCTCATTCTTCTTTCTTATGCCCATGAGTTTTCCAACTACTGGTCAGGGAAAGGAGAGCTGAAGGTAATAGTCATAAAGTAGAGAGAAGGTGGCTGGCTCTTCCTTAGGATCGCAGCTTCCATAACAACTGCAGCCAGTTGAGCTAACGAGGTACACTTCTTAGAAGAAAGATTGTGCTTTTGTGGAGAAGTATGCCAAAATTCTGCACAATCCCCAGCAACAGATTCTTTTGGGTATATTTAGTGAAAGGCCATTTGGGAAATGGACAGTACATGCAACAAATAGGATTTTGGTTAAATGGTGACATTTGTTTCCAAGAGTGTATCAGAGGGGAGGCTAAGCTCTTCAGAGCATGTGTTCATTAAAGATTTGAAGTGGAGTGGGAGGCAATAATAAAAAAAAAGGCCAGTGGGTTCTCTGGCGAGATAGTTTTTTGTTCCTATGAATTGAATACACTCTCTGAAAAGTTTCAGAAAGAGTCTGGGAAGAATGTATTTGCTTTGATCCAACATGTGGAGTGTTCCCTACTACAAACGCCCTTTAATTTAGAAACATTGCTGAAAAGTCTGTTTGAAAGTACATAAAAATATAATATGTAAATAAGCCCTAATTAGTTATTTCAATTAATTACTTTTTGTCTCTACTTTACAGCTCTATTTTTCTCCCCATAATGTTGCTTTTCAGAGTCCAGCTTTGGCACCCTCTAAAAAAATGGTTTTTTGTAACAGTGATTGTTAAGAAAAAATTTTCCCCTGTTAAAAACCCCACAATGATAAAGTAAAATCCCAGATTGTGTATCTTTATGGAGAATTGTTTCAGACAGTTTAGTTCATGATTTGCTACTATGATAGTAAAGGAAATCTTGCAGTTAATTGAAAAAACTCATGTTTCCTTCTTCAAATAAATGGCATGTGTTGTTTTTTAGAAAACGAACCTACATCAGGCCACTAACTAGCCTCTAATCTTCTTTTCCAACCATTCTATGTTCTTTCAAATACAAATACATTGGATTTAGGGGTTAAAAAGTTTCATTCTTTCTAAAGTGAATAGGATACTCCCAGTGGAGACAAGAATGCTCTGGAAAAACACTGGCAAAATGAAGTCAGGTTGTTTTTACATAGCCAGTTTTTTAGAAATTGACTGAGAACCTAAAATATTGATCTTTTTGAAGCCTGCAGGGTAAACTATGTGACAAATTCTGAGCTTTTCACTGAGTGGTCTGCACACCCTCTGCACTTTTGTTGCATAGAAGCAGAATTTTAGAGCTTGAGGGACCTTGGAGGTCACCTAGAAATCAGGGAGCAATTCTTAGCTTTAAGCCACCAAAGTCCCTGGTGTGGGTTGGGGATAGGATGGGAAGGGGGAGGATGCTCATTAGAAATGCAGATTTTTGGTCCCTACCCAAGATCTACAGAGTCAAAATGACCTCAGTGGGAAGAAGGGTCCACATTTTTCACACACATCTCCAGAAAATTCATTGCTCACTCAAATTTGGCAATTCATCAGTGAAGGCTAACACATTATTTTGTGGTGAGGAGGCAAGAGCTAGAGAGGTTGATGGTCAGACTCACAGTGGTCCCTACATAGACTCAGGCTTCCCGCCTTTAGACTAGTGATTGTCTGCACCCCATGGGTCTAAAGTAGTTTTGAGCATGCAGACAGGTTCAAACCTACATCTGGGTCATTAGGGTGATTTCAGCACCAGGAGTAGGATAGCATGGTTCTAAATAAGGTATGAAAGTAAAGACACCAAAGGACTAAAGGTAGGTGTTTATGTGCTGCTGGTTTTGTCTAAACTAAAACCTGAATGGGCCCTATCTATGTTCTCTCATCCTTTCTGTCTTTTATGAGCCTGGAGACCTGTGCACAGTTGTGAGGATGTTTAACTCAGTTAACTGAGTTGATCCCCCAGCATGGTGAGTTTTGGATCTGTGTGCCCAGTTGATATGAATGTTCTTAGGCTATAGGCTTTCTTAAAATGGATGTTTGTGTATTTTAATATTGCCTATGTATGTTGCATCCAGAAAATTATATTAAGGTCATTAAAATTATAGACAGATAAACCCAGTAGTGCCTACTAGGGAATATATAAATATCCAGCAAATGCTTATTGATGTCTGTTTTGTCCAAAATTTATTTATTCAGTGTTCTGTGGTGAGAATTTAAACTGTAATGATGATCCTGAATTTCTGCAAGCTCATGATCACCTTTTAAGTCATTAGGAAAGACTGGATTCTACTCAGTGTCATTTTAGTGTCAGCCAATTTGTCTATTAATTTTTGGAAACACCAGTATCTCACTGTCTAGGATATGTTAAGTTCCACTGAACTCTGTTCCACAGTTCATTTTCTTTTCTTTTCCTTTCTCTCTCTTTCTTTCTTTCTTTTCTTTCTTTCCTTCCTTCCTTCCTTTCTTTCTCTCTCTCTCTCTTTCTCTCTCTCTCTCTCTCTTTCTTAGGGCCTTCCTCCATCACTCAGGCTCACTGATCACAGCTCACTGCAGCCTTGACTTCCTGGGTTCAAGTGATCCTCCCACCTCAGCCTCCCCAGTAGCTGGGATTACAGGCCCTTGCCACCACACCTAGTGAATTTTTTTGTATTTTTTGTAGAGACAAGATTTCACTATGTTGCCCAGGCTGGTCTCAAACTCCTGGACTCAAGCAATCCACCAGCCTTGGCCTCCCAAAGTGCTAGGATTACAGGTGTGAGCAACCACACCTGGCCAGTTCCACAGTTCCTATGCAAACATGGGTCATATATAGTTCTTAGAATGGGCAACATATTTTAACAGGGATATTAATGAAAGGCTGTTTTGAGAAGCAGGTGATCAGGTTAAGAGGATCAGTTTTGGAATCGCTTTGGAAAATTAAAATTTCTGTATATACACTTTATGTGAATATGCATGTGCCAGATAGTACTCAGTTTATCATCCCTTCAACATAAATATTTATTGATTGTCTCCTGTGTGTAAATCTCTATGTGAAGTGCTGAGGATTAAAAAAAATAAATCTGAGAAAAGTTTCTAGCGTGGTCCTGGTTGGACAAGCCAATAAAAAGGCGTGATAATTTCAAAAGGCACGTGCTAAATGCCAAACGAGTTATGCAGTCAGTGAGTGCAGGGAGCAGTGCTCCAATATTCACAGCGCTGTAACTGTAGCAAGGTCTCCTTTGTCAATCAGGAGCTACATGTGTGTTGGTTCTAACTCTTCTTTCACACATTTCTCATTCCTCAGCCAGTCTGAAGAACAGGAGCTTGTTATGATTTTTTTGCTGCACAATAGTAAAGAAATAGCCATTCTAGAAAGGAACTGGATCAAGCTCTCCTGGAAGCATAATACTAATATATTTACTTATCTTCTTCCTATTTCTCTTGTATTTAAAAACAATGAGCTCTAATTCTCTTTCCAGAGGATGCACTAGAAACTGCTTAATTACTGATGCCATTGTATTTGTGATGAAAATGAAAGTTCTGTTGAGTCTTGTGATACTTTCATTCATGGAATTCATGTGAATCAGAATCTTCTTAGGTTGGTAGTTTGTTAAATAAATCTGTTTGACCTTCTTGTAATGGAAATGGGTTACAACACTGATCATTATGTTATTAGTAATAGTAGTAGTAGTAATTGTAGTAGTATTGAAAAATTAATTCATTTTTGCCCTACTTCATGAAATAGGCTTAATGTCAGATCTTTTTGATCAATATAGTTCTTGGTACCCAACTATAAAATGGGCCACATATAAGGATTTCTAAAATGAAAGCTACAGAAATGTCAGAATATTGATGCTATTTGTGTATTCTTGATTACCTGTTCTGGATCTGCCAGGATTTTGTCCTTGGGGATGATCATGATAGAATTTGCATACTCAGTAGAAGGTAGTTCTTCCTATCTAAAGAAAATGAATGGCTTCCCTATGGAAGGGCTATGATTATTACCAGGTTCCCTGACAGTACCAAGACAGTGCTCACAGAATCATGGACTTTCTTGGATCTGAAAAAGGCATTGTAAGCAACCAGTAGTCTTAGGCAAGATTTGTTGAAGTAAAGAGCAGAGAATAGGGTGCTGTGTAAGGAGAGGTAATACGTGTTAATGTACGGAGGGTGGAGTAAGCCCGCTGTGTTTATCTGGGTACTAGTAAGGAGAGTTCTCTGACTGGAATAAAGTGATTACATTCCCATTGGACAGTAGAGGGAGGGAAAGTTAGAAAGGTGAGATCCAATCAGAGGCCAAATTCCTTACAGTGATTTAGTAAGCAAAGGAAGGCCATATCAGTTTTGGGGATTATTTTAGCATCAGACAAATTTAGAGCCAAATCCAAACTCTGGCTTTTTTTTGGCTAGGTAAACTCAGAAAAGATACTTAACCTCATAAAAATCTTAGATTCTTCATCTATAAAATAGAGTCAATAATATCTTCCTCATAGAGAAGTCGTGCTGATTAAACAAGATTCTATATGAGAAGCCCTCAGCAAAATGCCTGGTGGAAATGGAATTCTGAGCAGGGCAGTGAGGAGATAAAGGCAGGGCTGTGGAGAGGGTGATCTCTGGCAGCTGTATGCAGAAGAGATGGAATCAGAAGAGACCAGAGACAGGGCACTGGTTTATGGCATAGCAGTACCCTAGGAGGTGAAGGCGCAGGCTGTCATACTAGGAAGAAGAGGACACAACTGTACAACTCTATTCTCTTTTTAGTTGCAGACTTTCATTTACCTTGTTCTGTGATGTTAGAGCTCTATAACCTTGTTCTGTGGTGTTAAAAGTAAAGCAGCAATCATAGATTCTTTCTTTTTCCTTGAACAGGCTGCCAGCGATCCATAGGTCTTTCCAATGGGAAAGCCAAGGTGTGCAACTACAGTGGGTGGTATTACTGCAGCAGCTGCCACGTGGACGACAGCTTTCTCATCCCAGCACGCATAGTCCACAACTGGGACACTTCAAAATATAAGGTAGGTACAAAAACTGGGTTCACTTCATAATAATAATTCAGATGTTCATGTGTTCTCCAGTGGATTATAAAGATAGTGATCAAACAATTTGAAGCAGATATGATTAGTAGTCTCGTAAAAGCTGCAAGACCTTACCTAATGCTTCTTATATATCTCACAGTTGAAAGGCTTCTTAACTATGACTCTTTTTAGTTTCCTCATTTAAAAAGACATATAGAGCATTTTTTACTTCTGGTGCTAAGAGAGAATTCTGAGAGAAAGGAGCCTCTTTTGTTATTTTTTATTTGATCTTATCTTCAACCTCACAACACTATGGGAAGATAAAAATGGGAAAATAATACACACACAAGCATGCTAGTGATCTTTCTAGGCAAGGAGTTATATAATCCAAGATATTTCTTTTTTTGTTGGTTTTGTTTTGTTTTTGTTCGTTTGTGTCTAGGTTTTTTTTTTTTTTTAAGACAGTAGTCCCAAAGTACAATTCCAAGTAGCTGAAATTACCTGTGCATGCCACCAAGCCCAGCTAATTTTTGTAGTTTTAGTAGAGATGGGGGGTTTCACCGTGTTGCCCAGGCTGGTCTCGAACTCCTGATCTCAAGTGATCTGTCTGCCCTGGCATCCCAATATGGTGAGATTACAGGTGTGAGCCACGTGTGGCCCGAGATATTTCTTATAGTAGAGTAGCGCTCCTACTCATGTGAAGGTCAGTCTTCTCGCAAATCCAGGCCTTTGGAACTAGAACCAGAACCTTGAGCGAAGCTAAGAAGACTTCTGAGTAGGGGCCAACAGCAAGAAACAATACACTGAGCCATCCTCAGGCCTTCATCAGACTGTTGTTTTTTAAAAAGGAGAGCAGGTGAGAATCACAGGTATAGGCTAACAGCTTTGCAAATTAACTGCTAACAGCCAAAGAGGCTATTCAGGAAGTATAAATAGCAGGCTTAGTAGCTCTAAAAATCCAAGTCAATAGAGGAGAAGAGGAACAGGGGACACTCAGACTTAGGAGAAGAAGTTTGGAATGGGGACGCTCAAATTTAGGAGCATAGAGACGAGAGGAGGGACCAGCAAAGGAGGCCAAGAAGGAGTGAGCAGTGAGGTAGAAGGATCCCAGGGTGTGTGACAAGCCACGTGAAGAAAGCGTTTCCAGATGAATTGTGACAGATGCTGATAGGTCAAGTAAGATGAGCACTGAGAACTGAAGATTGGCTTTAGTAATGTGGAGGTAATTAGTGACCTTAATGAAAGCAGTTTGAATGGAGTAGTGGGAGCAAAGGTCTGATTGAAGTGGGTTCAACATAGAATATATAGAGAGAAACAAGAATAGACAACTCTTTCGAGAAGTTTTGCTATAAAGGGAAGAAGAGACGTCAGGAGTAACTTGAAGGGAAGTAGAATCAAGTTAGGTTTGATTTTTGTTTTGTTTTGTTTTAATGGAAAAAATAACCGTATGTTTTCTACGCTGATGTAAACGATCCAGAAGAGAGAGAATTGCTAGACTGATACAGTTGACTCACTGAGAATGATAGAATTGTGTAAACAATAGGAGAGTTTGACTATTGCTTGGAGCATGGAAAAAGAGAAAAAGCTGTCTGTGGCCATAGGGGCTAGTAGGTACTTAGATGTGATATTAGAAGCTTGTTGAAGTTGTCTTCCATTTATATCATTAGCTTTCATCAGATTCTTTTATTTCTGCGTCAGTGATCTTAAAGAGATGAAATACCCAGTTCCAAGACACCCTATAAAGTGCTATTATCTTCTACTTCATAGAGAAAATAGGGGTGATTATGCAATAATCCTGTCAACTGACCTACAAACAGGCCTACATCCGCATCTATCCTCATTGTCCTCCTTCCAGCCACCAAAGAAACATTACTTGTCTTATGAAAGTTTATCCCTGCTGCCTGTGTTCATGGTCTTCTCCTCTCTTCTCCATCACAGTTTTGCCAAATCTTGTTGAGTCTTGGCAGTTTCATATTCTACTGGACTGTATCTAGGATACACTATTTAACCAGATGGACCAGACTCCCCTTGAATTCTCCTGCCTTGGTTTTGATAACACACCCCTGCTTCTCCTCCTTCTAACTCTTCTTTTTCAATCACCTTTTCTAATTTCTTGTCCTCTGCCTATGCCTTTAATAGTGGACTTTCTTAAGATTCATTATTTTGTTTCCCGCTTTATACTCTTTCTACTGGGCATCTCCTGCCTTACATGGTTTTAGCTACCAGGACTCATAATGCTGACAGTTCCTACTTTTATCTGCAGCTCCAGTTTTGCTACTGAAATTGAGATCTGTGGCTTTAATTGCCTATCGGACATCTCAACTTTAGTCTTCAACCTAGTAGTCTTCAAGATATATAAACTGGTTAGGTATATGGTACAGCATTTCCACCCTTGCATTAAAAAGGTATTCAAATTTGGCAAGCCCAGGAATCTAACTTCTTACTGAAGTAACACTCTAGGCTTAGGATTCTATTATGATCCTGTATCTTACATGCATAATAGATAACATACTTAATTATCTGATATGACCAGAAGCTTTTCTGATCCTTCTGCCAGAATGTGTGACATCTGCCTTGAATGTACCTTCTGTGCAAGGTGCATCCTATAGAAACAGGTTGTATGACTGCTTTTAAAATTGATCCATAATAGTTGTAGATGTTTATGGGGTATATGTAATATTTTGATACGTACATACAGTGTGTAATAATTAAATCAGGGTATCCATCACCTCAAATATTTATCATTTCTTTGAGTTGGGAACATTCAAAATGTTTTCTTCTAGCTATTTTTGAAATATACAATAAATTATTATGAACTATAGTTGCCCTACTATGCTATTAAACACTAGCACTTCTTTGCAACTGTGTTTTTATACCCATTAACCAACCGTTCTTCATTCCCCTCTTCCCCCTACTTTTCTTAGCCTCCTGTAACCACCATTCTACTCACCACTTCCATGAGATCAACTTTTTGGCTCCCACATGTGAATGAGAGTGTCTTTTCTGTGCCTGGCTTATTTCACTTTAATTTCCAGTTCTATTCATGTTGCTGCAAATGAGAGAATTTTATTTATTTATTTATTTATTTATTTATTTATTTATTTATTTATTTTGAAACAGGGCCTCACTCTGTCACTCAAGGTAGAATGCAGTGGCACAGTCATGGCTCACTGCAGTCTTGACCTCCTGGGCTCAAGCAGTCCTCCCACCTCAGCCTCCCAACAAGCTGGGACCATAGGTGCACACCATTACATCTGACTAATTTTTGTATTTTTTGTAGACTCTGGGTTTTGCCGTCTTGCCCAGGATGGCCTCAAACTCCTGAGCTCAAGCAATCTTCCCACCTTGGCCTCTCAAAGTGCTGGAATTACAGGCATGAGCCAGAACACCTGGCCAAGAATTTCATTCTTTTTTTATGGCTAAATAATATCCTATTATGTATATATACCAGATTATCTATTCATCCATTGATGGGCACTTAAGTTGATTCCATATCTACCTTCTTTTGGATATATATCTAGCAGTGAGATTGCTGGATCATATGTTAATTCTATTTTTAGTTTATTGAAGAACTCCCATACTGTTTTCCACAGTGGCTGTGCTAATTTATGTTCCCACTAACAGTGTCTGAGCATTCATTCCCTTTTCTCCACATCCTCACCAGCATCTGTTATTTTGTCTTTTTGGTAATAGCCATTTTAACTGGAGTAAGATGATATCTCATTGTGGTTTTGATTTGCATTTCCCTGATGATTAGTGATGTTGAGGTTTTTTTTTGTTTTTTTTTTTGTTTTTTTTTGAGATGTAGTTTCACTCTTGTTGCCCAGGCTGGATGCGATGGCATGATCTCGGCTCACTGCAACCTCCGCCTCCCAGATTCAAGCAATTCTCCTGCCTCAGCCTCCCAATTAGGTGGGACTACAGGCGTGCACCATCACACCCATCTAACTTTTGTATTTTTAGTAGAGACAGGGTTTTACCATGTTGACCAGGATGGTCTCGATCTCTTGACTTCATGATCCACCTGCCTTGGCCTCCCAAAGTGCTGGGATTACAGGCGTGAGCCACTGCGCCCAGCCAATGTCGAGCATTTTTTAACATACCTGTCTATTCAGATCTTTTGCCCATTTTAAAATAAGATTTTGTTGTTGTTGTTGTTATTGGGTTGAGTTGCTTATATTTTGGTTATTACTCCTTTGTCAGATTAATGGCTTGCACATATTTTCTTCCATTTTGTATATTGTCTCTTCGCTTTGTTGGTTGTTTTGCTGTGCAGAAGCTTTTTAGCTTGATGTAATCCTGCTTACCTAATTTTGCTCTTGTTGCCTGTGCTTTTGAGATCTTAACCAAAAAAATCTTTTCCCAGACCAATGTTTTGAGGCATTTTTCCAATGCTTCCTTCTGGTAATTTTATTTTGTCAGGTCTTACATTTCAGTTTTTAATACATTTTTATTTGATTTTTGTATATGCTGAGGGATCTAGTTTCATTCTTGTGCATATGGATATCCAGTCTTCCTAGCACCATTTACTGAGGAGACTGTCCTTTCCCCAGCATATGTCCTTGGCAGCTCTGTTGACAATGAGTCGGCTGTAAATGCATGGATTTATTTCTGGGTTCTCTGTTCTGTTCCATTGGTGTCTGTTTTTATGCCACCTTGCTAACAGATGTCTGAGACTTACTTTCATTGTAACTATGTCATCTGGGAGCAAGTAGGTGGGGAAGGGCCCTAGAGCTGTCACCTACCTGGAATCTTTGAAGTCTAAAACAAACATGAAAATTGTGAGTGGCCAATTGGTTATGACCTTTTCTAATATATCCCTGAGCAACTCTGTTTCCAGTTCTACCCAATAATCATCCAAATCTTCACTGTTTTCAAGATGCTTCATTCTAATTCTTCTCAGCATATGACCTTGTCTCCTACTTCAGGGAGAAAAATGAAGTTATGAAATGTGAATATGAATATCTACAAATCTATCTATATTTGTACCTATCCTGTTATCCCTCCTGTCTTGAGAGAAAGAAGAACCCCTTCTCTTGTTTAGTGACCATCTTTCTACCTGTGCTCCAGATACTTTTATCCATCTAGGGAACCCCTGTTTATTCTTTGAGAGCTAAAGAAGGCATGTCCTCCGTGGTGATAGCTTTTTTGTTGCTCCTCACCACTCCCCATTGACTGCATTGCTGGCTCTCTCCTTCATGCCACCATCGTGTCATGTGGACCTTGAGAATTGCACTTACTAAGGGATTAATAGCAGGAGCTTGGAAAACCTCTACCCTTTATCAGGTGCTTGATTTGTTGGGGGACATTGCTTGAATTTCCTAGAGCCTCAGTTTTGTCACCTGTAAAATGAGCCCAGACTTCCAGGGCTCAAGTCTTGGCATTGTCACTTGTTAGTTAGCTGTTTAACCTAGGCAAGTTATTTAGACTCTGTGCTTCAGTTTCCTCATATGTAAATAAGGATATTAATGCCTTATAGAGTTACTGCTGGGGGAATGGGTGAATGCATGTATCATGTTTAGAACAGTGCCCAGCACATCGTGTGTACCAAGTAAGTATTTATCTTCATCATAATTTCACATATTTACCTAAAACAGTTGTGTGAATTGGGATAATATAAGAAAAGCACTTAGCTGGCCAGGCACAGTGGCTCATGCCTGTAATCCCAGCACTTTGAGAGGCCGAGGCGGGTGGATCACCTGAGGTCAGGAGTTTGCGACCAGCCTGACCAACATGGAGAAACCCCATCTCTACTAAAAATACAAAATTGGCCGAGCGTGGTGGCGCATGCCTGTAATCCTAGCTACTCGTGAGGCTGGGATTGAACCTGGGTGGTGGAGGTTGCGGTGAGCCACGATCGCTCCACTGGACTCCAGCCTGAGCAAAAAGAGCAAAACTCTGTCTCAAAAAAAAAAAAAAAGAAAAGAAAAGAAAAGCACTTAGCAAGTGACTTTGATAAGCACTTAATGAATGGATGCTGTTACCATTTTTATTATCATAACATTTATGTAACAGCTAGTTGCTTGTCTATTTTCTCTATAAAGATGAGCTCTCTGGGCACACAGAATGTGTTTTAGCACAATTCTGGCACATAGCAAATAAGCAGGAATGTATATTAAATAAATGAAAGAATGAAGCCTGTCCCCTGGGAGCCTCAATCTCAACATTTCCCAAATTGGCTTTATCACATCACACTCACCAGATGTCCCCCCCAAGTGCACATTACCTGCCTTGGTGAATGGCCCACAGTCACCACTGCCAGATATGGGAGACCTCCTGGACTCCTCCCTCTCCCACACCTACACTGCCTAAGCCACTAGCAAAACCAAGCCTTAATTTTAGCTCTTGAGGTCATGCTCTCCACTGTACTCCCGTCCCACTACACCAACTCAAACCCTTAGTCTCTCACATGAAGGAAGTCAGGAGCCTCCTATTTGTGCTTCCTGCCTTTAAGCGTTGCTCTCTGGTTGTTATATTTCAAAACAAAAGTCCTAATCTTACCTTAAATAAGTTTCTTACTCTCTCTTAGTCTTAGTTTCTTTGCCTTTGGAATGTAAATAATAATAGAACCCAGTTCATAAGGTTGCTGTTTGCTTAAATGAGTGATTCACAGAAAGCACCTGGCACAGGGTGTGGCACATCATAAGCCTTCAGTTATTGTTAGCTTTTACTACGACTGTATACAGGACACATACAAGTCTCTTAGCCTTCGCAATCCTTAGTCCCTGCCTGCCTTCCTAGCTCTTTCATCCATAACTGTTCCTTAGCACCAATCTCTTTATTAGTATTATAGCTATCCGTCTATTTCCCTGTCATGCCATGCTATTTCACACCTCTTGTCTTCCTCTTGTCCTCACCCACAACAGCAAATCCTAAAACCCAGCTTAAAACCGCTTTTCCTCTCCTGATTCTTTCCTTCCCCTCTACCAGACAAAATTGTCATTCTATCCTCTGCTTCTTGTACTTGACACTTTGAATATAGGCTATAAATATATTTGCCATGTGTGTATTAGATAAAAACTTACATAGAGGGAAAGAATGCTAGTTGAGCTTGGTTTAGAAGTTTTAGATTAATCTGCTTGGAGCAGTGCTTTGACGGCTATGAGAGGCCTATAGAGAGCAAGTGAGTGAGGCAGTCCCAGCCCTGTGATCCGTTGAAAATTTAGGCGCGTGGCACCTGCCAGCAGAATGCACACCGATTAGCGAAGCAAAAGCAGAAAAGGTGGCACTGAATGAGAAAAATGAAAAGGCAAGCATGGTTGATAAGGGCATGAAATAGAGGAGGAGATCCAAGTCTGTTTGCAGTGAGCTCTGAAGGCCACAGAAACCACCAATTTAGCCATCATTGACATTCAGAATCTCTCTGTAAAGCAGGATGTTTTGTTGTGGTGGTCATTCAAGTAACTAGATTTGATTTTGAGAGGATAGGTAGGTAATTGAAGATATTAGGTACACTTGCTTCATCCATGTTGCACATGAGGAAAATCGCCTTTGTCAGACCACTCCTTCCCAAGTTCTTAGTGGACCAAGGAAGATTTTAAAGCAAAAATGGACCTGGTGGATTTTATGTGGATCATCTGTCATTGGCATTAAGTAACTATATTACATTTAGTCCGGTATCTGTCTTTGCTCAGTTATCAGGATTTAACTTAATTCTTCTAATTGTGAGGATCAATTCAGACCTATCAGTTTCCAAGACCAGACATTGTTCTGTTAGATCTGCCTGCTATCCTTAATAGCACGTACGTGACTGGCTTGAATATCCATTTACAAGAGTGAAAAAGTGGTTTTGCAGAACAGAATGAAATCTGTCATCTTAAGCATTTCCTGGCCTGCCCTCTGGAGTATTAATAACCCTAATTATTTTTTTAAAGCAGGATTTCATCTATTTTCTGGTGTTATACTGAAGATCGAATTGAGCTTCAAGATTAGGAAGCAGCTAAACCCTATCCTCAATTTCTGTAACCATTTTCTAATAAAATTCTCTTTGAAGATAACTTTCCCTATCCCCTAATCAAAAATATCAAGCATAGCAAAGAGGTGGTAAGGAACTCAAACAAACCCAATTCTTCCAAATAGTTCCCTTAGTTTTGTTTAAAAAAAATTTTTTTTTGTTTGTATCCTAGCTGGAATATTCATATTCCATTTAGCTAGGGGGTTTCCATGTTATATAAACCATTTCCTATCTCTACATCTTGAGAGGTATTCAAGGCAAGCTCCACTGCCTTTGCAGAGCTGGGGCAAAGCTCACTAATGGGAAAAACCTCTTGATTAGAGTCATTTGCAGATTCTGAGAACAAATTGTAATTAAACTGAAGGTTTCCTAATTCCTCCTCCATTAACCCACAGTGAGTGTTTTAACAGGACTAAGAAGCATCACAGAATTGATTTTATTATGATTCTGGCTATGAATTTTTTTATGATAGAGATGGGAATAAATACAGGAAGGAAATGTTTTACCAAAGCAATAAGTAGTTCTTTCACAGTGGTAAGATTATAGATTTTCTTTTTCTCTAGAAAAAAATGGATCTTTAGTCTCCAAATTTTTAGTAATGTGATTATATTACTTTTATAATTTTATAAATTTTAACTGTCATATTCCATTTAAGAAAATATGTATTAAAAGTTAACTTTTTTAATGCCTCAGAATCTTTTTTTTTTCTTAAAGACAGGGTCTTGCTCTGTTACCCAGGCTGGAGTGCAGTGGCATGATTGTAGCTCACTGCAGCCTTGAACTCTGATGCTCAAGCATCCCTCCCACCCCAGCCTCCTGAGTAGTTGGGACTACATGTGCATGCCACCACACCTGGCTAATTTTTAAATTATTTTTTGGTAGAGACAAGGTCTCACTATGTTGCCCAGGCTGGTCTAAAACTCCTTGCCTAATAGAATCCTCCTGCCTTGGCCTCCCAAAGTGTTGGGATTATAGGTGTGAGCCACTGTGCCTGGACCAGAATTATAAATGTAAATGATTGTTCTGTCCTGTGATGATAGATAACTTGAGGGTTTAATGTGGTAAGTGAGGCTGTGTTTCCCTAAATGCCTTGCACTGCTATTTTTTTCTTTGAGACGGAGTTTCGCTCTTGTTGCTCAGTCTTTAGGGCAGTGGCGCAATCTCGGCTCACTGCAACCTCCGCCTCCTGGGTCCAAGCGATTCTCCTGCCTCCCTCCCAAGCAGCTGGGACTACAGGTGCCTGCCACCAACCCCGGCTAATTTTTGTATTTTTAGTAGAGACAGGGCTTCACCATGTTGGCCAGGCTGGTTTTGAACTTCTGAACTCAGGTAATCCATCCGCCTCGGCCTCATAAAGTGCTGGGATTACAGGCATGAGACACCGCGCCCAACCTGCACTGCTATATTTTATTCATTCTTTTTTGAATATAGTATCTTTCAGTAAGTTCAAGGTTCAAAAAGTAAAAGGGGGCATGTGTACATACATAAATAATCTCCTTTTTACTCACCCCATTCTTCTCAGAGGCAACCAAAACACTTCTTTCTTGTGTATCCTTCCAGAGATATTTTATATATGCGTATTTTTTATACAAAAATGACAATATAGTATACAACCTGTGCTTAGAGAGCTTTCCATTTAGATATTAAAACTCTTCCTCGCACTTTTAAAAATATTTCATTATAAATTTTACACACACACACGCACAAACTAGTTCTTTTTTTGATTTGTCCAGTTTTTTGCTATAATAGACAGTCAGTGAATAACTATCTACATAATATTGAATATAAATATTTTTCATTGGTAACTAAAACTGTAGATAACTTCCTAGTTGTAGGTATGTTCGTTCGTGAGTTTGACGGATAGTGCCAAGTTGCCCTCAATCAGGGTTGTATACTTTTTGTTTTCACCTTGGAGCTTCCTGTAGGTGCCTCTCTTCCCTTGGTGCCAGGATGTCAACTGTCACTTCTGTTGTCTCTGTGCTGCTTCTAGCTATCTTTTCTTCTTTGTTGACTCTAAATATGTTATGAACTTAGAAACAAATAACCAAGCTGTAGGAATTATGTCTAAAGCAAGAGTGTATGGTTCAGAATTATGGCCAGAGCATTATACATTACTCATTCGTTTAGCAAGTATTTACTGGATATTTATTGTGCTCGCTGTTCTAGGCACTGGGGACATAGTTTCTGCCCTCATGGATGCTCTTATTCTAGTGAAAGGAGAAAGATAGTAAAAAAAAAATTACACAAATAGACTGGGCATGACGGCTCATGCCTATAATCCCAGTGCTTTTGGAGGCTGAAGCAGAAGGATTTGCTTGAGACCCGGGGTTCAAGACCAGTTTGGGCAGCATAGAAAGGCCCCATCTCGGAGAGAGATCCAAGATGGCCGATTAACAACAGCTCAGGATTGTGGCTCCCGGTGAAAGCGCAGAGAGCGAGTGGACGCCGCACTTTCAGACGAATTTTTGTTGCCCACAGACTAGGAGATTCCCGGCGGAGGAGCCACACGGGTCGCCAGCGCGACTTTTTTGGCCGGCG
>CAUYLG010042520.1:0-14536 GCA_963573385.1 Cacajao melanocephalus | reverse complement strand
TCATTTCAACCCTGGTGAATCTGACGATTATGTGCCTTGGGGTTGCTCTTCTTGAGGAATATCTTTGTGGTGTTCTCTGTATTTCCTGGACTTGAATATTGGGCTGCCTTGCTAGGTTGGGGAAGTTTTCCTGGATAATATCCTGAAGAGTGTTTTCCATCTTGGATTCATTCTCTCCATCACATTCAGGTACACCTGTCAAATGTAGATTAGGTCTTTTCACATAATCCCATATTTCTTGGAGTCTTTGTTCATTTCTTTTCACACTTTTTTCTCTAATCTTGCCTTCTCATTTTATTTCATTGAGTTGATCTTCAATTTCTGATATCCTTTCTTCTGCTTGGTCGATTCAGCTATTGAAACTTGTGTATGCTTCTTGAAGTTCTCATGCTGTGTTTTTCAGCTCCATCAAGTTGTTTATATTCTTCTCTAAGCTGTTTATTCTAGTTAGCATCTCATGTAACCTTTTTTCTAGGTTCTTGGTTTCTTTGCATTGAGTTAGCACATGTTCTTTTGGCTCAGAGAACTTTGTTATTACCCACCTTCTGAAGTCTGTTTCTGTCAATTCATCAGATTCATTCTCCATCCATGCATCTCTAGCTGGTGAGGAGTTGTGATCCTTTGGAGGAGGAGAGGCATTCTGGTTTTTGGTGTTTTCGTCCTTTTTGGGCTGGTTTCTTCCCATCTTAGTGGCTTTATCTACCTGTGGTCTGTAGTTGGTGACTTTTGGATGGGGTCTCTGAGTGGACAAACTTTTTGTTGATGATGAAGTTATTTCTTTCTGTTTCTTTTCCTTCTAACAGTCAGGCCTCTCTGCTGCAGGACTGTTGGAGGTCCACTCCAGACCTTGCTTGCCTGGGGATCACCCGTGGGGGCTGCAGAACAGTAAGGGTTGATGCCGGTTTCTTCTTCTGTTATCTTCGTCCCATAAGGGTACCTGCCAGATGTCGGCCTGAACTCTCCTTTATGAGGTGTCTCTTTGGCTATACAGGGGTCGGGGAGCTGCTTGAGGAGACAGTCTGTCCCTTACAGAAGGTCAAGTGCTGTGCCGGGAGCTCTGTTGTTCCATGCAGAGATGCTGGGCAGGTACTTTTAAGTCTGCTGCGTTGGAACTCATAACTGCCTCTTTTCCCAGGTGCTCTGTCCTAGGAAGGTCGGCTTTATTTATAAGTTCCTGTCATGCTGTTGCCTTTTTCCATAGATGCCCTGCCCTGCACAGAGTAGTCTAGCCACAGTCTGCCAGCAGAGGCATTGCTGAGCTGCTGCAGGCTCTGCTCACCTGCCCTGTGAACTACCTCGGTAGCGGAGGACTGCCTCAGTGGTCACCCTTCCCCCTACTGAGCTGGACCGTCCTGGGTCCAGCTGCGCTTTCTGTGAAACTCTCAATCCAGAGCATTTCAGATTGCTTGTTTTGTGAGGGTGGTACCCACCGAGCCTGATCGCCTGGCTCCCTGTCTCTGCGCCCTCCCTTTCAGTTGAATGGGCGGCTCTGTCTCCCAGGTGTTCCAGGCACTAGTTGAAATGGCCGCCCAGATTTGTGTGAGTTTCTGTGTCCCAACATGACACCGACTGAAACTGCCGTGCTGAAAACTCGTGGCACTTTTCAGCCCGGGAGTCTCCTGGTCTGTGGGCAGTGAAAATTTGTTTGGAAATGAGGTGGGCACTCACCCTCTGCATTGTTCTTACTGGGAACTGCACTCTGGAGATGTTCCTATTTGGCCATCTTGTATCCTCCCCTGAATATTTCAGTTTTTGGATCTCTCCTTCCATCCATCCCCTCGTCTCCCTTTCTCCCTCTCCCTCTTTCCTCAGCCATCCTTTTCTGTGACCTGTTAGCCTAATACTGTGTCTATTCCTTGATACTTTTGTTTTTGTTGCTTTTGCTGTTATCTAAACTAGATTAAGTTACACAAGTATCTTACCAGCATTTGCAGTATTTTTCCCCAAAATAATAGCATTAGGAAGTTGTAGATTTGCTCTTATTTGAATTGAATGCCATGATTTATTACAGAGACAGTAGAGATAATTCTGCTAATTTGTTAGTGACTCATTAAGATATTCACTATTTTGGTTGGACTTAACATATTTTAGCTTGTGTGAGTGTGTGTGTATGTGTGTGCACGTGCACATGTATGAGAGAAACTATATATGCAGTTTATGAATCAGAATAATAAATCAATCTGAAAAAGGAAACTTAATCCAGTGGTCTCTCCTTTTTTTTGAGGTATGTATGTGGGAGATGGTCTTGGACCTTGTAGTTCTTATTCGTGGAAAGGATACTTGATGTTTGACAGTACTGTATATATGAATTAGTTCCTTCCCACTATGTTTTGGCCATTGTTCATTGCCACATTAACAGAGAAATGGATTTCCATTGAGGGTGAATAATATTGTTGTTTAAAGTAAAAGTTCAATATCAGTATAATATGAGATAAAGGAAATGTCTACATGGTTTCTGGTTTGAGGTTGTTCTAGTAGAATCTCATGACATAATATTTTGTTTTTAATTTACAGGTCTAGAAATTGTTGAAAAATTAAATATATTTTACATGATGATTCCCATTTTAATTTGATAGGAGCATGAGATCTGGGTAAATGCAGTTTTTAAACTAAGTTTGTTATGGATTTTATTTGGGACAAACACAGAGAGAGATGAGTGTTATTGTAATAAGTCAGGTAAATAAGCAAGAAGTAGCTATTCACAAGGTAAGAGAAGAGGATTCAGCAGCTTCCAGCTTTATGTAACATTTGTCCATTGCAAGCAGAGCAGCCAAACGGGTCTACCTCTGAACAGTTTTGATCCTGTCAGTATTGACCACAGTTATCAGAATGTAGTGTCCATATGATTAATCTAAGGAGCTTTTGCTAAATACACCTTTATTCCCCAACACTGATTTAGTCGACCTGTCTGATCTTGTAAAATGTGGGCTACATTTTTTTCTTACTCAGAAACACTCTGCATTTCTGTCTCTTAATAGATAACTTTTATCAGGTAGCTTATTCTGAAAAATTGATGAGAAAAGTTGTTTTCTAGCTTTCCATATTTCTGATGTAAACACAATATAGTTTACAAAGTTGCTTACACTAAAAATGCCAAAACGTGTTTCTTGGTAGAGGTAGGGAAATATTTAGCCTGCCAGTGCTAACACAGCTTCAAGACCTGCCACTTTACACCATCCTTTCTACCTCTCACCATGGCTTTATGAAATTCTAGAACAGCCTCTGCCATTGACACTTCTATAATCACTTTTATTGTATTTTCATCAAACTGTAGGAATACATTGCCTGCAAACAAGCAACCCAGAGGCTTTGAAATAGAAGAAAGGAGTGGTCATTGTTTGACTTTTCATGTTTTTTAATTGCAGCTAAAATGTCTTTTACTGCTTGAAAAATATCTGAAACATAACTATGGAGTTTATTAAAAAGGAAATTAAATTTAATTTAAAAATAGTAAATCTCAACAGTAAAAATTACTGCTATTAGAATCAGACAGCCAGGCTTTATAGTGTGAATAATTATCTGGCCTCATATTCAGAGACTCCAGAATCTAATGCCTCCTCTATCCTCACGTCTCTTTATAACATGTAAAGTCCTTCATACCCAGTTTTAATGATACATTTGAATGAATTTGTCATTGCAAGGACCAGCCACAAACCGATAATTTTATGAACCCATACTCATAAATATTTTGGTCACCTTTAAACCACCAGTAGTCATTTAGACATGTCTAAGAAAATTTTCTATGTGCATGTATCATACCTACTACGTAGGCAGTAATATCTACAAGGAATAAAAATTAATAGTTAAGAATTATTTCTTTCTTACTCTTTGAATAAGAAAAGTTGATTTTTTTTTTCCACTCAAAGAAACTGTACCTGAAATACAGGCCAGGGTCCAGTTAGTTGGGAAGCACATAGGTTTATGCATCGGCCCTACTACTGTGACACATAGTCTCAGACTGGCTGTGCAGCTAGCCAACCAGCCAATGTTGAGTATGTGTCCTTTTTGCTCAGCCCTAGTTCCCATTCTATTTCAGGCTTCTAATATGTTAGAGTAAAGCTACTAATCTCATCTATCTTACAGATGCTATTGTGCAAATAAAATTATACATGTGAAATGCTTCTAAAATTTTAGTGTGCCTGGAGATATTTTGCAACGTTACTATCAAACCTAGCATTTAACGGAAAGACACTCTGAAGATCACTGTTTTCTTGTGGACATCTCTACAATTAACGGATAAAGCATTAGTCCAAAAATAATGGTTTTTGGAATTATAAAGATGAACTAAGGAGTGAATTTTTTTCTATTTAGGGCAATAATGCTAGTGTCTTGATGAGCAAGTAGAATAAAGTATGATTCATTTTGTCTGTAAGTAAACCAATACCTATTCTATTGCATAACAGACTGTGTCTTGGGATTCTAAGGTGGTTCTAATTACCCTAGTCTTCTTCACAGGATTGGCCTTTGCTGTTCTCTCATCTGTGCACCCAGTGTTTGGTTTATATGGGTCTCTGTTTCCTGCCATCATTTATGCCATATTTGGAATGGGACGTCATGTTGCCACAGGTAATTCCTATGTTTATGCTTCTAATGTTACTTGTGAAAGAGACCCAGTGAATATTACTGATTACATATCTATAGCAGTGTTACCATCACTGATGAAAACCTCATAAAATCTTAGAGCCAAATATTTACTTTCCATGCACCAGATAGTAAATATACACTGTGATTTATTGCTATATTGCTATATAGCCAAGGTTATTGCTAAGGATTCTTTGCATTTTTGAGTTGCAAAGATTCCAAAAAAGAAGAGAAATGATCTGAAATTACAATGAAATGAGAGAAAGTAAGCACTTGGGAGAAAAAAGAAGACTATATGAAATTTAACTACTCAAAAAACAGTAAAAAATATTTTACATGTATTTGATATGTGAACTAAATGATCTTTTAGGTTTATTTTAGGCTAGTTTATACAATGCTCTTTACTTGGTATAACTCTTACCTTACCTAGCTCTTTATTACCAAATAAAATATAAGGGGTGATTTGGTATTAGATAAACCCGGGTATATGCCTTATTTATTGTTTGCTATCTACATGGTCTTAGGCAAAATGTTAAACTCCATTGCTGCTTTCTCGATAGCAAAATTACCTTTCAAATTCTAATGATTATAGTGAGAACTAGACAACTGATGTATGGTGTCTAATTTAGTACTTGCTACATAATAAGATTTAATAAAGTTAGCTATTATTATTACAAAAATGGTATCTTAGTCTTGACTATTAAAGAAATAATAAAATAATTTTTAACTAGAAATATCCATAGAGGCATTTCTATTTATTTTGGGATTATATGATCTCAGCCTCTATGTAATAACATTTTGTGACCATTTCTTCAATGGTCAGTTTGCATTATTGATTGCATCAGTTTTCTATTGCTGCTGTAACAAATTACCATGAGTTCAGTGCTTAAAACAAGATAAAGGTATTATTCTACAGTTCTGGAGCTCAGAAGTCTGAAATGATACTCAGGACTAAAACTGAGGTATCAGCAGGGCTGCATTCCTTTCTTTGAGGCTCTAGGAAACAATCCATTTTCTTGACTTTCCTAGTTTCTAGAGGCTTCTTGTATTCTTTGGCTCATGGATGTTTCAATCATCTTCAAAGCCAGCATGATTGCATCTTCAAATTCTCTCTGGCTCTGATCTTTTGCCTCCATTTTCCATATTTAAAGGACCCTTGTGATTACATTGGGAACACCTGGATAATCCAGGATGCTCTCCTTATTTTAAGATCAGCTGCTTAGCCCTTTAATTTCATCTGCAATGTTAATTTTCTCTTACCATATAGCGTAACGTATTCACAGGTTCTGGGGATTAGGATGTGAACATATTTGAGAGGTCATAATTCTGCCTACCACACTGATACATCTATTTTCTTGTAATGTAACATTTTACTTATATAGATTTGGCTTTTCCTATCAATTAATTTTATGAAGGAAGAAACAACACTTATCAATCACTTAAAACATTGCTGCCTAAAATGTGGCTCATGAACCAGCAGGTTCAGCATTATGTGGGAGGTTGTTAGAAGTGCAAAGCCTTTATTTCCACTGCAGGCCTACTGAATTAGACTCAGCATTTTTATAAGTTCACTAGGTTTTATTTATACATGTAATCTATGTGTAATATATTATAGTATATATATATATTTATATGTTTATGCATATTTGTGTATGTATATATTTAAAATTGAGAACCATGGATGTTGTATTTATTAGGTGCTTTATTAAGAGCTTTCCATATGTTATTTTATTTTGTTTTAGCACAAGCCTTTTAAATAGACCTTATTACCTTAACATTGCAGGTGAAAAGAAAACACTAAAATTCAGCAAGTTTCTGTGAGATCACGGATTAAAAGTCACAGGTGCATGGATTACAACATAGGTGTGACCAAGTCTAATGCTCAAGCTTTTAACTTTACAACTCACTGTTCAAGAATAAGCTTTTCTTATTTGTATTGATGCAAAAAAGAGAAAAGCACAATAATTAATTATAAATTATTAAACCCTATTTTTCAATTATCTTACTCCCTAATTTCATAATGATGTTTTCATTTTCAAAACATTTATGTATATCCTTAGTAATGAAAAAGATTGTTTTAATGCTGACCCCTAAAAATATTTTCTCTGTTAAACACACATAAGAGAAAAAGGCAAAAGAAATTTGTCCAATACACCATAATTTCTTTAAGAAAACAAAAATACACAATTTGAACATACTTGAACACACACAATGTTCAGTGTCCTAAGGAATCACTGTAAATATTTTACAGATATTTCACTGCATGATTTTGAAATTACTGTTTACCTAAGACTCTGTATTTAACAAATTATTAACAGCTATTAGAATCTTATAGTCTACTTAATAAATAATATACATTTAAAAATATATGTAGTTTACAGCCATAAGTGCAGTCATTCAACATTAAAGCCGAAGACGAATTCTGATTTCCCTTCTGTTAAGTCGAATGGGCTACCACACAATAAATGCTAGAGACATTTTATTTCTACATTTGTACTTCACCGAAGACAGGGCCAGCTGATCCTTTTAATTTGTTTTTTATACCAGTATTTAGAATTCCTTGGCATAGTAAAAATAAAATGATCATTTTCCCTTATTATGCAACATATATATGTCAAGGAAAATAGACAAACTATTTTTTGACCTTCATTTAATCTTGGACATGGGAACTGAGTGTCACCAAAAAATTCCTGCAAATTAATATACAGAACATACTTCTTTTTTAAATAATTTAATTTTAATGTATATGCATATAGAGGTATTCCCACTTCCACACTATTATTAAGATATTGATGTTACTTTCATGAAGAAAAATCACTTTATTTGGCATTTTACCTTCAATTTAGGTGGCCAGAATGCAATCCTGACTTACTAAATGCAATAATCAATTATGCTTGAGGCATCGTTAAAAGTAAACAATTCATAAAATCAGAGTATAAAGACATGAAACATACTGTTTTGCTCAACAATGTGAACTTTCTTATTTTAATTTTAAAAATATATATTTTAAAAAGGGATAAATCAGTTGATTGCTTTTTGTGGCTTGCAAAGAACATATGTTGGAATAAATATGCAACAATAAAAAACCTGGGTATTAATCTAATGAAAACAGCATTGTAGAAGAGAACCAATATGTGACAATTTATGGATCATAATCTTTCTTTAAATTAGAGAAATTTATTTAAAGAGCAAAGTTTCTTTGACAATTTAGAGAGGATATTGTGAAGACTGTATAAGGTACTCTTCAGAAGAAAAGAAAATAAACAATTATTTACTGATGAATTACAATGTGATAGGACTTGAGATAGTGTTTTCTAAAATATGAAATCTCATTTATTCTCTACCAAAATTTTGTAACTAGATTATTTTATCATCATTTTACAAATAAGGAAGCTGAGAGAGTTTAGGTAACTTGACCAAGATCACAGGCTCATATTAAGTAGAATTGGGATTTGAACTTGGATCTGCTTAACTCTAGGGCTCATATTCACTTCCTATGAGACCCTGTGACCCACAGCACTGTTAAGCTACCAGGTAGATGTAGTGGTATCTAAGGGTACCATTAATAGGCTGAGAGGCTAACCAGGGTAAAAAGTGGAGCAAATGAGGCAATGATAGAGAATTAATAGGGAGGAGACCGTGTCAAAGGCAAGACCTATAAATAGATAAGAAAGAATGTCATCCACAACAGTCACACATATTCACTGGCAGCCCCACTTCCCTTGATTGTCCTTCACTACCTCAGAAACAGCAAAGCATTATCCTTGCAAAAGAGGCAGTATTCCCATGTCTACTTTGGCATGGTGGATATGCCTGTACCCATTGCTGGCAAGTCCTCTCTCTCGAGATGTTCTTGAAATATGACTCACACGCAGGTGAAGTTTCCTTTTCTTCCCCTAACAAAGCATTCTGGATGGCTCTTTCTCTTTTACCATTTGATTTCTTCCCATCTTCCTCCAAATCCCAGGAAACTAGGCCTAAAATAAAAAATTAACTTGTCTATATGTTTTTTAAAAATTCTGTAGTCATTTGTTCAGTGGCTTTTGTACAAAACATTTATCTCTGTACTCTAAGAGATTTAAACACCAAAAGACACACCTTTACTCTCAGAAGTATTTGATTTGATCTCTGGAGCATTGTGTTGTAACATACCCTCAGAAATATGTCCTATCAAGATCACATTCTATGGTGAGTGTTCTCTACTTGGTATTTCTCATCCTTGGTGCTAGAATCTTATTTCTAATAATCAGGTATATTATGTTAGTTTCTCAATGGACTCTTAATTTAGTACTTTATGATAAAGACAATGGTCATGATTTATTGATGATTTATTGAGAATGACTTAGCTCACTAAGAGAATGTTATTCAATCTGCTGTATATATTTACGTACCACCAACTCTATGGAACAGAGAAAAACATACAATGATAGACCATAACAAAGCATTCTAACTTTAGTCTTATTAATAATTATATGAATATCTACCATTTATCAGGTGTAAACTACATGTCATCTTCTGTGATATGTGCTGTATTACATTATTTAATTTAAGCCTTATAACAATCCTATTGGGTGAGGAATGCTGTTTATAGACAAAAAGATTGAGGTGACAGTTCTGGGATTCTAAGCCAGGTTTTTTGGAGGCTACAATCACCATGTTGTTCTGAATCTATAGCAGGTACTGCCTCTCTTATCTAGTAAGACCAAGAATTACCTGTGTTGCAACTTCCATTGAGACCTGTTTCTGTTTGACTCGTATCTCTCTTGCCTTATGCGGCTGCATGCATGGCTTGTATTAGGATGTCTACATGTTGAACAGGCCCTTTTCACAAAGTCTCACCTATGACCTGAAGCAAAGTAAGATCTTCAAGTAGTAATGAGGGTAAATGTTTGCACAGTGCTGCAGTTTGTTTCTATAACTCAAATTTGCCAACCCCTCTCTGTGAGAATCAGCATTTCCATGTTCACAAGGCTGCATTCTCAGCATGCTGTGCCAAGATGAGAGGCTTCAGAACTCTTGGCAGGAAGAGGGGAACACACTGACAATGGTCCCACACATGTGCAAGGCCATGGCAATTCTTGAGAAATACCACCAAGCCTTATCTAACAACGGTAGACAGAAATGGTATATTTAATTATTTTATGGGCCATGATATGTTGCTATAAGATAATAAAAATATACTATGCTATGAAACCACAGAGGGTGGAAAGATTAAGCCTAGTTGGGAGGATCTGGGATGGATCCTTATTAGATATGGGATTTGAACCAGACCTTGAAAGACAAGTATGATTTGCGCAGGTAGAATGAAGAAGCAAGCATTTCAAGGAAAAAGCTGAATTTACTGAGGTCTTTATACCTATCATCTCATTTATACTCCCTTTAAACCCTGAAATGTAGGTATTATTACTCCCATTTTATGGAAGAGATGATTTATATCTAGTGTAAAGTGCTTTAGGTCACATTCAAATCCAGGCCATAATCTTACTTCCTGTCCCAGGACATTCTTTATGCCAGTCTGCAGAGAGGTGAGAAAATGTCTGACCCAGGAGAGAATAGCAAATAGGTGAGTGGCTGTATGTCGAATGAATAAGCATATATGGAGGTAAGTTTCCATTTCATCCATGGAGCGAGGTGAAAAGTGGAGAAGCAAGGGCACAGAGGAGAGGAGAGTGTTTGTAACAAATCTGTTGGTTTTTACGATGTGGCTTCAACTTTAATGGTGGAATCCTACAATTTTTATTGAGTCTTTTAATGAAATTACTAATAGAAGATTCCCCACACCACTTGGTTTCAGGCACCTTTGCCTTGACATCCTTAATATCAGCCAATGCCGTGGAAAGGATTGTCCCTCAGAACATGCAGAATCTCACCACACAGAGTAACACAAGTGTGCTGGGCTTATCCGACTTTGAAATGCAAAGGATCCACGTTGCTGCAGCAGTTTCCTTCTTGGGAGGTGTGATTCAGGTAAGTGATACTGACACTTGAGCACAAGAAAAGGGAAATAGAAGTGAAGGGAAGGCAGTTGGTGTTTTATTTTGATTCTTGTTCATGAGTTTGTCTTTGCAGATGGATAAAGGGCTGATGTTTTATCATTATGGAAATGCTGTCTAGAGTCATTACTCTGTAGATGCTGGTTGAATAAATGAATTCGAATCAGTAAATTGAAGTTACAGAGAAACAGTTTTTGGTCTTTTAAGACAGAACTTTCCAAAAAATGTTTTAGAAAATGGAATGAGCTGCTGTGTAAGGCAATGAGGCGGTCCTTGTGTCCACACAGTGGCTATGTTGTCACTGTAAGGGAATGTTACAAGAAAAATTCCTGCAATGGGAAGGAGATGTGACCAGATCTCTAGAGTTGTTCCCAGTTTTCAGATTTTATGATGTTATTGCCTACATCAGTAATAAGTGGTACTTGGTTTATGCCATAGGTTTACTGATCTGAGGTCACTGGACTCAGTTCTATACCACCAGCATCGTGTTGCTGCCAAGATTGCTAGTCTTTCTGTTTCTTCAAAATGTCAGAATATGTAATTTGATGTTTCTAATCAGTGATCAGAATTAGAAAACACAGAAGTGACTATAAAATAAATGTACGCAGGCACTGAATATTAGATGTGGAATTGCCTGTTTGATAGCCATTTTCGCTTACTCTCTCATGGCAACCGAATTATGCATGCATAAACTTCCTGGGTGGCTGTGTTTTGGGTTGAGGAGACTCTATTTTACAAGGTCCAAAATCTTGTAAACAGCAAGAAGGGAGAAAAACAGTTGATGATTGCCTAGAATTAGATAATAGGAGAAAACGTGACCTACAAGAAAGGTAGTATTAAAATTCTTAGAGTTGCATTGCCTTCTAGCTATGTGAAAAGGCCAGAAGAATCAAGGATGTAAAATGGAATGAGAATAAGAAATCGTGTCTTCATAGTGCTTGAGAGAAACAGACTATTTGAGTGGTAGCTCATTTGCTTAGGAGACTGACCAGACTAGTGGGCCAATCAGTATTTTCTATGGCTTGTATCTGAACTGTCATAAAATAAAAACTAGTTGCTTGAGTACCCTGTAACATTTGGTTTATTTTTCCAGCCATGGATGATGTCAGCCTATTCTGAGTCTTGCACAGGTAGGCTTAGTGGCTTTTCCTCCTTGCCTGGCCTATGTGAGGCTCTCTGAGATCTGTCGTCTATCTCCATCTCAGAAATAATTAGCCCTGTGAACTGGTAGATCAAACATGGATACATTGCCTTGGATTTGGCATGAATTTTACTTAATTTCTACTCATTTAAAATAAAAAATCTCTGTATTAACATTGCAAAGATAAGATTGCTTCTCTTTCTTGTCCCATTATTTTTTTTCATTCATATTTCTCTTTGAATTAATGATTTTTGCTAGAGTTGGACTTTCTCTTATTCTAAAAAGCATGAAACAATTAGTTTTGGTTATGTAATACTATAGTATTAGTTTTAGGCATATATTAGTATAGTAAAAATCTAAAAGTATGCATAGTAGTAAGACCCAGTGACCTTCTGCTTAGTCTCATTTTAAGCATTTTCTGAAAGTTTGAAAAAAACATCAGGTATTCTGTTATTATCTAGTATATTTGGATTATTAATTAAAATGATAACATATAAAAGTCAAAGCCAGGATTCTAATAACATAAAATATATATGTCTCATTTCCCCAAATGAAACTCCCTGAAATTATAAGAGCAAAGCAGGATATTATTAAAGATAATAAAAACAATTTTGTTTCCATGGCCTTTTATTACATGTAAAATCTGATTCAGAGAGTTGCATGTTTTCTCTTATAACTCCATCAAACATCTGCTTTCCTTCCTTTTTAGCTCTGGTTCTGGATATATGACTTACGTTTTAGCCAATTTTTAAGCAGATGGCTGGACTTTATTTGACCTCCAAACTCTTCTGTCCATTGTCAAGTAGAAACTTAAAAGAGTTTTGGATCTTTGGGATTGAGCTTCTCAGTCATTTTTCCTTTGATTCCTTCAGATTTGAAATCCACCGAATCAAAGTATCCAGTTTCTATAAACATAAAAAGTGTGTGTTTGCCTTGTTTTATTTATTTATTTGTGTATTGTTTTGCTTTTGCTTATATATTATTTATTTTTGGGTTGATTTCTTTTTTCCTCTGAAGGACGAGCTGACAGAATTATTTAGGTTAATATGATTATATTATTAAAGTGTCTGAAACAATCATGTCTGATCTGATGATTCACAGTTAGAAATGCTTTCAGCTGCAAGTAACAGAGAACCCTCCTATTGAAAGGCTTACCCCATAAAGATGTTTATTGCTTCTTGCATTACAAGAAGTTATAGAAGTAAGTTCTTGAGGGGCATTGGTGTCTGGCAACATATTCAATTTATGAACGAATCTGCTTTCTGTTATTAGGTAATAAGGGCTCCATGACTTCTTAGTTTGTTTCCTTTTTTCCCTTCTCTTGTAACTGACAAGTAAGCTTTTACCCCTAAAGTGTAATTTATTTGTGTAATTTCCCCCCAAACAACTCTTTCTCAATTTCTTGACTTATATTCTTTAACATTATTTTAATGATTCTCTTATGTCTATCTCTTTCATTTTAACTTATGTGATTTTTAGAAGAAAGTATAGCATAGAACAATAAAGGAATTAGGGTGAAATTAAAATGTATACTTATAGCAAACTGTCTTCATTATATAAACTTTCTGATTTTAGTTTGCTATTTGCCTTTTTTTATTTTTGACTTTTCTTCCAATGTTTTGTATGTCTATAATATTTTAGTTTGTTTTGTTTTGTTTTCTTCTTTTTTTTGAGACAGAGTCTTGTTCTTGTTGCTCAAGCTGGAGTGCAGTGTCGCGATCTCGGCTCACTGCCACCTCTGCCTCCCGGGTTCAAGCAATTCTCTTGCCTCAGCCTCCTGAGTATCTGGGATTATAGGCATATGCCACCATGCCTGGCTAATTTTGTATTTTTAGTAGAGACGGGGTTTCTCCATGTTGGTCAGGCTGGTCATGAACTCCCAACCACAGGTGATCCTCCCACCTGGGCCTCCCAAAGTGTTGGGTTTACAGACATGGGCCACTGCACCTGGCCTAGTTTGTTTTCTATGTAAGACATTATTTAGAGAACAAAGTTCTTGAGGGTAATTATAGTATCGTAACATATTTTAAAGTCATCATCATACCTAGCATAGAACTCTACATGGTAGATTCTCAAAACATTTGTTGAATTAAAAAATTAATTATCTACTTGGGAATCTGAAAACCAAAAAATAGCAAACATAATGCTAGGTAATAATTTAATGATTTTAAAATATAAACTGAGGCTGACATTTGTTAATTTTAATTATTATAACAAGCTGGAAATGTAAAAAAAAAAAAACACACACACACACATGCACACTCAAAACTGTCGCTTCCCTTCCCTCATGCTGCTATATATGTATATATGAATTCTCATTTTGTTAGTAACATCTCTTCAAGATGAATTCCTAGAATGAGATTACTAAGTCAAAAGGTAAATTCAAAACAAAAACAAGTGTGGTTTTGTTAGACATTGTTAAATTCCCTTCCAAGGTTTATATTCCCACAGCAGTGTATGAAAGTACCCTCAGCCTTACCAACAGAATGTGTTCTTAGGCTTTTTGACTTTAGCCAAACTGATGAAAAGTAGTACTCAAGGTAATTTGAGTTTTTAAAATTATGAGTGAGGTTCAACATCTTTTCATACGTTTAAGACCATTTTGTGCTAAAATTTTTTCCCATTCTGTTGGTTGCCTGTTCACTCTAGTGATGGTTTATTTTGCTGTACAGAAGCTCTAGAGTTTAATTAGATCCCATTTTTCTATTTTGGCTTTTGTTGCCAATGCTTTTGGTGTTTTAATCATGAGTCCTTGCCTATGCCTATGTCCTGAATGGTTTTGCCTCGGTTTTGTTTTAAGCTGTTGGATTCTTTCTTTTAA